>JANJGN010001331.1:0-155518 GCA_026770705.1 Isurus oxyrinchus
GAGGTGCCCAGAGAGAGAGAGATGCCCACAGAGAGAGACGTCTACAGAGACACATCCAGAGAGAGAGAGACGTCCACAGAGAGAGAGAGAGACGTCCACAGAGAGAGAGAGAAAGACACGTCCACAGAGAGAGACGTCCACAGAGAGACGTCCACAGAGAGAGACGTCCACAGAGAGAGAGAGACGTCCACAGAGAGAGAGAGACGTCCACAGAGAGAGAGAGAGAGACGTCCAGAGTGAGAGACGTCCACAGAGAGAGAGAGACGTCCACAGAGAGAGAGAGACGTCCACAGAGAGAGAGAGACGTCCACAGAGAGAGAGAGACGTCCACTGAGAGAGAGAGACGTCCACTGAGAGAGAGAGACGTCCACAGAGAGAGAGAGACGTCCACAGAGAGAGAGACGTCCACAGAGAGAGAGACGTCCACAGAGAGAGACGTCCACAGAGAGAGAGAGATGTCCACAGAGAGAGACAGAGAGCGACGTCCACAGAGAGAGAGAGAGAGAGAGACGTCCACAGAGAGAGAGAGAGAGAGAGAGACGTCCACAGAGAGAGAGAGAGAGACACGTCCACAGAGAGAGAGAGAGAGAGACACGTCCACAGAGAGAGACGTGCAGAGACGTCCACAGAGAGAGAGAGACGTCCACAGAAAGACGTCCATAGAGAGAGAGAGAGAGACGTCCACAGAGAGAGACAGAGAGAGAGCGACGTCCACAGAGAGAGAGAGAGCGACGTCCACAGAGAGAGAGAGAGCGACATCCAGAGAGAGAGAGAGACGTCCACAGAGAGAGAGAGAGACGTCCACAGAGAGAGAGAGAGACGTCTACAGAGAGAGAGAGAGACGTCCACAGAGAGAGAGAGACGTCCACAGAGAGAGAGAGAGAGAGACGTCCACAGAGAGAGAAAAAGAGACGTCCACAGAGAGAGAGAGAGACGTCCACAGAGAGAGAGAGAGAGACGTCTACAGAGAGAGAGACGTCCACAGAGAGAGAGAGAGCGACATCCACAGAGAGAGCCGTCTACAGAGAGAGAGCCGTCCACAGAGAGAGAGACAGAGAGAGAGAGAGACGTCCACAGAGAGAGATGGCGACGTCCAGAGAGAGACGTCCACAGATAGAGAGAGAGAGACGTCCACAGATAGAGAGAGAGAGACGTCCACAGAGAGAGAGAGAGAGAGACGTCCACAGAGAGAGACAGAGAGAGAGCGACGTCCACAGAGAGAGAGAGAGACGTCCACAGAGAGAGAGAGAGACGTCCACAGAGAGAGAGAGAGACGTCCACAGAGAGAGAGAGAGACGTCCAGAGAGAGAGAGAGAGAGAGAGACGTCCACAGAGAGAGAGAGAGACGTCCACAGAGAGAGAGAGACGTCCACAGAGAGAGAGAGACGTCCACAGAGAGAGAGAGACGTCCACAGAGAGAGAGAGACGTCCACAGAGAGAGAGACGTCCACAGAGAGAGAGACGTCCACAGAGAGAGAGACGTCCACAGAGAGAGAGAGAGACGTCCACAGAGAGAGAGAGACGTCCACACAGAGAGAGAGAGAGAGACATCTACAGAGAGAGAGACGTCCACACATAGACGCCCACACAGAGAGAGAGAGAAAGACGCCCACACACAGAGACGCGCCCACACACAGAGACGCGCCCACACAGACGCGCCCACACAGAGACGCCCCCACACAGATGCGCCCACACAGAGACGCGCCCACACAGACGCGCCCACACAGAGACGCGCCCACACAGACGCGCCCACACAGAGAGGCGCCCACACAGAGAGGCGCCCACACAGAGACACGCCCACACAGAGAGGCACCCACACAGAGACACGCCCACACAGAGAGGCGCCCACACAGAGAGGCGCCTACACAGAGAGAAAGACACGCCCACACAGAGACACGCCCACAGAGAGAAAGAGACGTGGCCCACAGAGAGAAAGAGACACGCCCACAGAGAGAGACACGCCCACACAGAGAAAGAGACACGCCCACACAGAGAGAGAGACACGCCCACACAGAGAGAGAGACACGCCCACACAGGGAGAAAGAGACACGCCCACACAGGGAGAAAGAGACACGCCCACACAGGGAGAGAGAGACACGCCCACACAGGGAGAAAGAGACACGCCCACACAGAGACACGCCCACAGAAAGAGACACGCCCACACAGAGAAAGAGACACGCCCACACAGAGAAAGAGACACGCCCACACAGAGAAAGAGACACGCCCACACAGAGAGAGAGACACGCCCACACAGAGAGAGAGACACGCCCACACAGAGAGACACGCCCACACAGAGAGACACGCCCACACAGAGAGACACGCCCACACAGAGAGACACGCCCACACAGAGAGACACGCCCACACAGAGAGACACGCCCACATAGAGAAAGGGACAAGCCCAAATAGAGACACACGCCCATAGAGAGACAGACACACGCCCATAGAGAGAGACCCGCCCACACAGCGACCCGCCCACACAGCGACCCGCCCACACAGCGACAGGCCCACACAGAGACAGGCCCACACACACAGAGACCCGCCCACACAGAGACAGGCCCACACAGAGACAGGCCCACACAGAGACAGGCCCACACAGAGAGAGACACGCCCACACAGAGACCCGCCCACACAGAGACCCGCCCACACAGACAGAGACGCGCCCACACAGACAGAGACGCGCCCACACAGAGACGCGCCCACACAGAGACGCGCCCACACAGAGAGAAAGAGACGCGCCCACACAGAGAGAGACGCGCCCACACAGAGAGAGACACGCCCACACAGAGAGAGACACGCCCACACAGAGAGAGACACGCCCACACAGAAAGAGACACGCCCACACAGAAAGAGACACGCCCACACAGAGAGAAAGAGACACGCCCACACAGAGAGAAAGAGACACGCCCAAATAGAGACACACGCCCATAGAGAGACAGACACACGCCCATAGAGAGAGACCCGCCCACACAGCGACCCGCCCACACAGCGACCCGCCCACACAGCGACCCGCCCACACAGCGACCCGCCCACACAGCGACCCGCCCACACAGCGACCCGCCCACACAGAGACCCGCCCACACAGAGACCCGCCCACACAGACAGAGACGCGCCCACACAGACAGAGACGCGCCCACACAGAGACGCGCCCACACAGAGACGCGCCCACACAGAGAGAAAGAGACGCGCCCACACAGAGAGAGACGCGCCCACACAGAGAGAGACACGCCCACACAGAGAGAGACACGCCCACACAGAGAGAGACACGCCCACACAGAGAGAGACACGCCCACACAGAGAGAGACACGCCCACACAGAAAGAGACACGCCCACACAGAGAGAAAGAGACACGCCCACACAGAGAGAAAGAGACACGCCCACACAGAGAGAAAGAGACACGCCCACACAGAGAGAAAGAGACACGCCCACACAGAGAGACACGCCCACACAGAGAGAAAGAGACACGCCCACACAGAGACACGCCCACACAGAGAGAAAGAGACACGCCCACAGAGGGAGAAAGAGACACGCCCACAGAGAGAGAAAGAGACACGCCCACACAGAGAGAGACACGCCCACACAGAGAGAAAGAGACACGCCCACACAGAGAGAAAGAGACACGCCCACACAGGGAGAAAGAGACACGCCCACACAGAGAGAAAGAGACACGCCCACACAGAGAGAAAGAGACACGCCCACACAGAGAGAGAGAGAGACGCCCACACAGAGAGAAAGAGAGACGCCCACAGAGAGAGACACGCCCACACAGAGACACGCCCACACAGAGACACGCCCACACAGAGACACGCCCACACAGAGAGAGACACGCCCACACAGAGAGAGACACGCCCACACAGAGAGAGACACGCCCACACAGAGCGAAAGAGACACGCCCACACAGAGCGAAAGAGACACGCCCACACAGAAAGAGACACGCCCACACAGAAAGAGACACGCCCACACAGAAAGAGACACGCCCACACAGAAAGAGACACGCCCACAGAAAGAGACACGCCCACAGAGAGAGACACGCCCAGAGAGAGAGACACGCCCACACAGAGACACGCCCACAGAGAGAGACACGCCCACACAGAGAGAGACACGCCCACACAGAGAGACACGCCCACACAGAGAGAGACACGCCCACACAGAGAGAGACACGCCCACACAGAGAGAGACACGCCCACACAGAGAGAGACACGCCCACACAGAGAGAGACACGCCCACACAGAGAGAAAGAGACACGCCCACACAGAGAGAAAGAGACACGCCCACACAGAAAGAGACACGCCCACACAGAGAGAAAGAGACACGCCCACACAGAGAGAAAGAGACACGCCCACACAGAGAGACACGCCCACACAGAGAGACACGCCCACACAGAGAGAAAGAGACACGCCCACAGAGAGAAAGAGACACGCCCACACAGAGAGAGACACGCCCACACAGAGAGAAAGAGACACGCCCACACAGAGAGAAAGAGACACGCCCACACAGAGAGAAAGAGACACGCCCACACAGAGAGAGAGAGACACGCCCACACAGAGAGAGAGAGACACGCCCACACAGAGAGAGAGAGACACGCCCACACAGAGAGAAAGAGACACGCCCACACAGAGAGAAAGAGACACGCCCACACAGAGAGAAAGAGACACGCCCACACAGAGAGAAAGAGACACGCCCACACAGAGAGAAAGAGAGACGCCCACACAGAGACACGCCCACACAGAGACACGCCCACACAGAGACACGCCCACACAGAGACACGCCCACACAGAGACACGCCCACACAGAGACACGCCCACACAGAGACACGCCCACACAGAGACACGCCCACACAGAAAGAGACACGCCCACACAGAAAGAGACACGCCCACACAGAAAGAGACACGCCCACACAGAAAGAGACACGCCCACACAGAAAGAGACACGCCCACACAGAAAGAGACACGCCCACACAGAAAGAGACACGCCCACACAGAAAGAGACACGCCCACAGAAAGAGACACGCCCACAGAAAGAGACACGCCCACAGAAAGAGACACGCCCACAGAGAGAGACACGCCCAGAGAGACACGCCCAGAGAGACACGCCCACACAGAGACACGCCCACAGAGAGAGACACGCCCACAGAGAGAGACACGCCCACACAGAGAGAGACACGCCCACACAGAGAGAGACACGCCCACACAGAGAGAGACACGCCCACACAGAGAGAGACACGCCCACACAGAGACACGTCCACACAGAGAGAGACACGCCCACACAGAGAGAGACACGCCCACAGAGAGAAACACGCCCACAGAGAGAAAGAGACACGCCCACACAGAGAGACACGCCCACACAAAGAGACACGCCCACACAGAGAGACACGCCCACACAGAGAGAGAGACACGCCCACACAGAGAGAGACACGCCCACACAGAGAGAGACACGCCCACACAGAGAGAGACACGCCCACACAGAGAGAGACACGCCCACACAGAGAGAGACACGCCCACACAGAAAGAGAGACACGCCCACACAGAAAGAGAGACACGCCCACACAGAAAGAGAGACACGCCCACACAGAAAGAGAGACACGCCCACACAGAGAGACACGCCCACACAGAAAGAGACACGCCCACACAGAAAGAGACACGCCCACACAGAAAGAGACACGCCCACACATAAAGAGACACGCCCACACATAAAGAGACACGCCCACACATAAAGAGACACGCCCACACATAAAGAGACACGCCCAGACAGACACGCACACACAGAGAAAGAGGCACGCCCACACAGAGAAAGAGACACGCCCACAGAAAGAGACACGCCCAGACAGAGGGAGAGAGACACGCCCAGACAGAGGGAGAGAGACACGCCCAGACAGAGGGAGAGAGACACGCCCAGACAGAGGGAGAGAGACACGCCCAGACAGAGGGAGAGAGACACGCCCAGACAGAGGGAGAGAGACACGCCCAGACAGAGGGAGAGAGACACGCCCAGACAGAGGGAGAGAGACACGCCCAGACAGAGGGAGAGAGACACGCCCAGACAGAGGGAGAGAGACACGCCCAGACAGAGGGAGAGAGACACGCCCAGACAGAGGGAGAGAGACACGCCCAGACAGAGGGAGAGAGACACGCCCAGACAGAGGGAGAGAGACACGCCCAGACAGAGGGAGAGAGACACGCCCAGACAGAGGGAGAGAGACACGCCCAGACAGAGGGAGAGAGACACGCCCAGACAGAGTGGCGCACAGAGAGAAAGGCGCACAGAGAGAGAGGCGCACAGAGAGAGAGGGGCGCACAGAGAGAGAGGGGCGCACAGAGAGAGAGGGGCGCACAGAGAGAGAGGGGCGCACAGAGAGAGAGGGGCGCACAGAGAGAGAGGGGCGCACAGAGAGAGAGGGGCGCACAGAGAGAGAGGGGCGCACAGAGAGAGAGGGGCGCACAGAGAGAGAGGGGCGCACAGAGAGAGAGGGGCGCACAGAGAGAGGGGCGCACAGAGAGAGAGGGGCGCACAGAGAGAGAGGGGCGCACAGAGAGAGAGGGGCGCACAGAGAGAGAGGGGCGCACAGAGAGAGAGGGGCGCACAGAGAGAGAGGGGCGCACAGAGAGAGAGGGGCGCACAGAGAGAGAGGGGCGCACAGAGAGAGAGGGGCGCACAGAGAGAGAGGGGCGCACAGAGAGAGAGGGGCGCACAGAGAGAGAGGGGCGCACAGAGAGAGAGGGGCGCACAGAGAGAGAGGGGCGCACAGAGAGAGAGGGGCGCACAGAGAGGGGCGCACAGAGAGAGAGGGGCGCACAGAGAGAGAGGGGCGCACAGAGAGAGAGGGGCGCACAGAGAGAGAGGGGCGCACAGAGAGAGAGGGGCGCACAGAGAGAGAGTGGCGCACAGAGAGAGTGGCGCACAGAGAGAGAGTGGCGCACAGAGAGAGAGTGGCGCACAGAGAGAGAGTGGCGCACAGAGAGAGAGTGGCGCACAGAGAGAGTGGCGCACAGAGAGAGTGGCGCACAGAGAGAGAGTGAGGCGCACTGAGAGAGAGTGGCGCACAGAGAGACAGAGAGGCGCACAGAGAGACAGAGAGGCGCACAGAGAGACAGAGAGACGCACAGACAGACAGAGAGGCGCACAGACAGACAGAGAGGCACACAGAGAGAGAGTGGCGCACAGAGAGAGAGAGAGGCGCACAGACAGACACAGAGGCGCACAGACAGACAGAGAGGCGCACAGACAGACAGAGAGGCACACAGACAGACAGAGAGGCACACAGACAGACAGAGAGAGGCGCACAGACAGACAGAGAGAGGCGCACAGACAGACAGAGAGAGGCGCACAGACAGAGAGAGAGAGGCGCACAGACAGACAGAGAGAGGCGCACAGACAGACAGAGAGAGGCGCACAGACAGAGAGAGGCGCACAGACAGAGAGAGGCGCACAGACAGAGAGAGGCGCACAGACAGACAGAGAGAGGCGCACAGACAGACAGAGAGAGAGGCGCACAGACAGACAGAGAGAGAGGCGCACAGACAGACAGAGAGAGGCGCACAGACAGACAGAGAGAGGCGCACAGACAGACAGAGAGAGGAGCACAGACAGACAGAGAGAGGCGCACAGACAGACAGAGAGAGGCGCACAGACAGACAGAGAGAGGCGCACAGACAGACAGAGAGGCGCACAGACAGACAGAGAGGCGCACAGACAGAGAGAGAGGCGCACAGACAGACAGAGAGAGGCGCACAGACAGACAGAGAGAGGCGCACAGACAGACAGAGAGAGGCGCACAGACAGACAGAGAGAGGCGCACAGACAGACAGAGAGGCACACAGACAGAGAGAGAGGCGCACAGACAGACAGAGAGAGGCGCACAGACAGACAGAGAGAGGCGCACAGACAGACAGAGAGAGGCACACAGACAGACAGAGAGAGGCGCACAGACAGACAGAGAGAGGAGCACAGACAGACAGAGAGAGGTGCACAGAGCGAGGTAACAAGCCGAGAGGAATAAAAGAAGTTGATCACAGATCACATCCCAGCAGGGCAGGTACTGAGAGCTGAGAAATCTGACCCAAGAATAATGCTTGAGGGCAGGAAAAAACTGCTGATAGAAACAGCAGGAAAAGGCCCAACCAGCAAAGAAAACACTTCAGAACCCTGGGTCCATAAAAAACAAACCGAGAAAGTCAATTTGCACTGGTCAAGATTGTAATCACATCCAATCTGTCAGCTAGCCAGAAGAGAAAAAGAGTGGAGTGACTGAGGGACCTGTACACAGAGCTGGAACACTCCTTTATCATTGTATTCCAAATAATTTGGTGCAGTTATGACCACGGCCAGGTCTGCTGTGTGCTGCCAGACCTTCTGTGGTTTATCCAAAGTCATTTACAGCTCGGACATACTCCAACAATGAGGAATCTACCACAAGACTGCAGCTTTGCATAGTTAGAACTAGAGATGGTGCAAATGCCAGTGTTTGAGTGAGGATGGAACCATTTCCCCCAACAATCAACAAGCCCTTATTGCTGGACACCTAGTCAGGTACCCATCACTGGATGCTCACCAGTTATCACCCTGTACCCACAACCATGCATAGAACAATTAAAGATCTTACACCAGTTTGTATATTTGGCCCATTTTTTTTCTAAGTCCCTACGCCTAAATTTACAGTATAAATGCAACACGTTGTAATTGTATCCTCCTGCCAATAGGGATGCTTTATCTCGACTTGTCTCTTTCAGCAGCTTCCCGGATGTCAGGCCATGAAACCCAATGCCACAACCTGAGGCAAGACAGCAGAGAAATAAAGAAAGGAAGCTCCTTACCTTCTCCAGCTGGTGTCTGGGGGAGGTGACAGGTACGCAGAGCTGTATGGGGAGCTGTCGACGTGCACGTTATCAGTCAAGGAGCTAAACACCGACTCTGCAAGGTAGGAGGGCACATTGGACACCGGACCCAGAATGGCAATTAGACCGACGCCAGGCTTTCAGACTGTGCCAAGGGAAGGGTGGGCCCTGTTCCAACACTGATTCGCTCCCCAAGCTCTCAGGTCTCAGACCCCCGCCCCCCGAAGCCCTCCCACGCCGGAGCTGCTGAGCACTCAGGTATTTCCAACTCAAGCTTTTAGCAATCTGACCACAGGACCATACGGAGGGAATTTCATGAGCACAAGGTGCACTTACTGCCAGGGTGACATTAATTTAAAATCTACTTTCCTTTGCAACTCTTACAAGGAGGCATCGCATTCCGGCTGTCTTCTTTTCTCATTTAATTTTTTATGGCATCTGGATTCACAGGATGTGGGTGTCGCTGGCTGGGCCTGAGTTTATTGCCCATCCCTAATTGCCCCCTTGAGAAGGTGGTGGGTGAGCTGCCTTCTTGAACCGCTGCAGTCCCTGTGGTGTGGGTACACCCACAGCGCTGTTAGGGAGGGAGTTCCAGGATTTTGACCCAGCGACAGTGAAGGAACGGCCGAGATGTTTCCAAGTCAGGACGGTGAGTGGCTTGGAGGGGAACTTCCAGGTGGTGGTGTTGCCATGTATCTACCGCCCTTGTCCTTCCAGGCGGTAGAGATTGAGAGTTTGGAAGGTGCTGTCGAAGGAGCCTTGGCGAGTTGCTGCAGCGCATCGTGTAGATGGTACACACACTGCTGCCACTGTGCGTCGGTGATGGTGGAGTTACTGAGTTATTGAGATGCAGCAGGACAATGCTAATACAAAAGGATATCTGGCGTCTGTGAGGGGACATCAGCCTCGCTCTCTGTACCCTTTCCACCAATCCGTGATGGCGGGTCCCACGACTGGAATCCAGCGCTGAGTTAAAGGGACTCTGCAACAGATTTAAAGTAACTGAGCTCAAAACACACAGCATGTTGAACTGGGTCATTAATAGTCACCCTCCCCAGACATCCACCCAGGTTGATGCAGGCATCAAAACAGTTATAATAATATTCTTTCCTCTAAAGAGATTTGCATCCCAACAGTGGTATTCACACCCGCGGTGAGAACACTTTACAAGCAGCCTAGGACTTTGTTCGAGTGCACTGACTGTTGTCATGTAGGGAAAGCAGCAATCAATTTGCACACAGCAAGCTCCCATAAGCAATATGACATTAATGTGGTATTGTTTAAGGAACAAATTTGGCCGAGGACACAAGAGAAACCACACCATTCTGAATCAAAACAACAGCCTTGTAAGCTTTAACATCAGAACAGAAAATGCTGGAAAAACGCAGCAGGCCTGACAGCATCTGTGGAGAGAGAAACAGAGTTAACGTTTCGAGTCCGTATGACCCTCCTTCAGACAGTTCTCTTCGGTCGTACAGACTGGAAACGTTAACTCTGTTTCTCTCTCCACAGATGCTGTCAGGCCTGCTGAGTTTTACCAGAATTTTCTATTTTTATTTCAGATTTCCAGCATCCGCAATATTTTGCTTTGATCTTTAACATCTATCACAGAGGGCAGACAGGCCTGAGTTTAGTGTCCAACTCAATAAACAGTAACTCTAACATTGCAGCATGGGCTCAGCACGAACCCTCTGACAGTGCGGCACTCCCTCAGTACTGACCCTCCGACAGTGCAGCGTCCCTCAGTACTGACCCTCCGACACTGCAGCATTCGCTCAGTATTGACCCTCCAACAGTGCGGTGCTCCCTCAGTACTGACCCTCCGAAAGTGAAGCACTCCCTCAGTACTGACCCTCTGACAGTGCGGCACTCCCTCAGTACTGACCCTCTGACAGTGCAGCACTCCCTCAGTACTGACCCTCTGACAGTGCGGCACTCCCTCAGTACTGACCCTCCGAAAGTGAAGCACTCCCTCAGTACTGACCCTCTGACAGTGCGGCACTCCCTCAGTACTGACCCTCTGACAGTGCAGCACTCCCTCAGTACTGACCCTCTGACAGTGCGGCACTCCCTCAGTACTGACCCTCCGACAGTGCAGTGCCCCCTCAGTACTGACCCTCCAACAGTGCAGCACTCCCTCAGTACTGACCCTCCAACAGTGCGGCGATCCGTCAGTACTGACCCTCTGACAGTGCAGCGCTCCCTCAGTACTGACCCTCCGACAGTGCGGCACTCCCTCAGTACTGACCCTCCGACAGTGCGGCACTCCCTCAGTACTGACCCTCTGACAGTGCAGCGCTCCCTCAGTACTGACCCTCCGACAGTGCTGCACTCCCTCAGTATTGACCCTGCGACAGCGTGGCGCCCCCTCAGTCCTGACCAATTGTCAGTGCGGAGCTCCCTTAGTACTGACCCTCCGACAGTGCGGGTTCCCCTCAGTACTGACCCACCGACAGTGAGGCTCTCCCACAGTACTGACTCTCCGACAGTGCAGCGCTCCGTCAGTAGTGACCCTCCGACAGTGCAGTGCCCCCTTAATACTGACCCTCCGACAGTGCGGCTCTCCATCAGTACTGACCCTCCGACAGTGCAGCGCTCCGTCAGTAGTGACCCTCCGACAGTGCAGTGCCCCCTTAATACTGACCCTCCGACAGTGCGGCTCTCCATCAGTACTGACCATCCGACAGTGCGGCGCTCCCTCAGTACTGACCCTCCGACAGTGCAGTGCCCCCTCAGTTCTGACCCTCCGACAGTGCGGCGCTCCCTCAGTACTGACCCTCCGACAGTGCAGCGCCCCCTCAGTACTGACCCTCCGACAGTGCAGTGCCCCCTCAGTTCTGACCCTCTGAATATGCGGCACTCCCTCAGTACTGACCCTCCAACAGTGCAGCACTCCCTCAGTACTAACGCTCCAACAGTGAGGCGCTCCCTCAGTACTGACCCTCCGACAGTGCAGCGCTCCCTCAGCACTGACCCTCCGACAATGCAGCACTCCCTCAGTACTGACCCTCCAACAGTGCAGCGCTCCCTCAGTACTGACCCTTGGGCAGCGCTCCCTCAGTACTGACGCTCTGATAGTGCAGCGCTCCCTCAGTACTGACCCTCCAAAAGTGCGGAGCTCCCTCAGTACTGACCCTCCAACAGTGCGGCGCTCCCTCAGTACTGACCCTCCGACAGTGCGGCACTCCCTCAGCACTAACCCTCTGACAGTTCGGCAACCCCTCAGTACTGACCCTCTGAGAATGCGGTGCTCCCTCATTACTGACCCTCTGACAGTGCGGCGCTCCCTCAGTACTGAACCTATGACAGTGCGGCGCTCCCTCAGTACTGGCCCTCCGACAGTGCGGTGCTCCCTCAGTACTGACCCTCCAGCAGTGCGGCAGCCCCTCAGTACTGACCATTTGACAGTGCGGAGCACCCTTAGTACTGACCCTCCAAAAGTGTGGAGTTCTCTCAGTACTGACCCTCCGACAGTGCGGCGCTCTCTTAGTACTGACCCTCCGACAATGCAGTGCCCCCGTAGTACTGACCCTCTGACAGTGCGGCACTCCCTCAGTAGTGACCCTCCGACAGTGCGGCGCTCACTCAGTACTGACCCTCCGACAGTGATGCACTCCCTCAGTACTGACCTACCGACAGGGCGGCGCTCCCTCAGTACTGACCCTCCGACAGGGTGGCGCTCCCTCAGTACTGACCCTCCGACAATGCGGTGCGGCGCTCCCTCAGTACTGACCGTCCAACAGTGCGGCGCTCCCTCAGTACTGACCATTGGACAGTGCGGAGCTCCCTCAGTACTGACCATTGGACAGTGCGGCGCTCCCTCAGTACTGACCCTCCGACTGTGCGGCACTCCCTCAGTACTGACCCTCCGACTGCGCAGCGCTCCCTCAGTACTGACCATTTGACAGTGCGGAGCTCCCTTAGTACTGACCCTCCGACAGTGTGGCGCTCCCTCAGCACTGACCCTCCGACAGTGCGGCGGTCCCTCAGTACTGACACTCCAACAGTGCAGTACTCCCACAGTACTGACCCTCCGACAGTGCGACACTCCCTCAGTACTGACCCTACGACAGTGCGGTGCGCCCTCAGTACTGACCTTCTGACATGGCAGTGCCCCTTAGTACTGACCCTCCAACAGCACGGAGCTCCCTCAGTACTGACCCTACGACAGTGCAGTGCCCCTTTAGTACTGACCTTTCTACAGTGCGGAGTTCCCACAGTACTGACCCACTGCCAATGCGGTGCTCCCTCATTACTGACCCTCCGACAGTGCGGAGCTCCCTTAGTACTGACCCTCCGACAGTGCAGCACTCCCTCAGTACTGACCCTCTGACAGTGCGGAGCTCCCTTAGTACTGACCCTCCAACAGTGCAGCACTCCCTCAGTACTGACCCTCTGACAGTGCAGTGCCCCCTCAGTACTGACCCTCCGAAAGTGCAGTGCCCCCTTAGTACTGACCCTCCAACAGCGCGGCGCGCCCTCAGTCCTGACCATTTGACAGGACAGTGCCCCCTCAGTACTGACCCTCCGAAAGTGCAGTGCCCCCTTAGTATTGACCCCCTCCGACAGTGCGGCACACCCTCAGTACTGACCCTCAAACAGTGCAGCACTCCCTCACTACTGACCCTCCAACAGCGCAGCACTCCCTCACAACTGACCCTCCAACAGTGCAGCACTCCCACAGTAATGACCCTCTGACAGTGCGGCGCTCCCTCAGTACTGACCCTACGACAGTGCAGTGCCCCCTTAGTACTGACCGTCCGACAGTGCAGCGCTCCCTCAGTATTGACCCTCCGACAGTGCGGAGCTCCCTTAGTACTGAGCCTCCGACAGTGCGGAGTTCCCTCAGTACTGAACCTCCGACAGTGCAGTGCCCCTTTAGTACTGACCCTCCGACAGTGCAGCACTCCCTCAGTACTGACTCTCTGACAGTCCGGTGCTCCCTCAGTACTGACCCTCCGACAGCGCGGCACTCCCTCAGCACTAACCCTCTGACAGTTCGGCAACCCCTCAGTACTGACCCTCTGAGAATGCGTTGCTCCCTCAGTACTGACCCTCCGACTGTGCGGAGCTCCCTTACTACAGAACCTCCGACAGTGCGGAGTTCCCTCAGCACTGACGCTCCGTCAATGCGGCGCTCCTTCATTACTGACCCTCCAACAGTGCGGCGCTCCCTCAGTAATGACCCTCCGACAGTGCGGCGCTCCTTCAGTACTGACCCTCAGACAGTGCGGAGTTCCCTCAGTACAGACCCTCCGACAGTGCAGTGCCCCCTTAGTACTGACCCTCCGACAGTGCGGCGCACCTTCATTACTGACCCTCCGACAGTGCAGCATTCCCTCAGTACTGAACCTCCGACAGTGCGGCGCTCCCTCAATTCTGACCCTCCGACAGTACGGCGCCCCCTCAGTACTGATCATCCGACAGTCCGGCGTTCCGTCAGTACTGACCCTCGACAGTGCACCGCTCCCTCAGTACTGATCATTGGACAGTGCGCAGCTCCCTTACTACCGACCCTCAGACAGTGCGGAGTTCCCTCAGTACTGACCCTCCGACAGTACAGTGCCTCCTAAGTACTGACCCTCCGACAGTGCGGCGCTCCCTCAGTACTGACCCTCCATCAATGCGGTGCTCCTTCATACTTGACGCTCCAACAGTGCGGCGCTCCCTCAGTACTGATCCTCCGAAAGTGCAATGCCCCCTTAGTACTGACTCTCCGACAGTGCGGCGCACCCTCAGTACTGACCCTCAAACAGTGTAGCATTCCCTCACTACTGACCCTCCAACAGTGCAGCACTCCCACAGTACTGACCCTACGACAGTGCGGCGCTCCCTCAGTACTGACCCTACGACAGTGCGGTGCGCCCTCAGTACTGACCTTCTGACAGTGCAGTGCCCCTTAGTACTGACCCTCCGACAGTACGGAGCTCCCTCAGTACTGACCCTCCGACAGTGCAGTGCCCCTTTAGTACTGACCTTTCTACAGTGCGGAGTTCCCTCAGTACTGACCCTCTGTCAATGCAGCGCTCCCTCATTACTGACCCTCCGACAGTGCGGAGCCCCCTTAGTACTGACCCTCCGACAGTGCAGCACTCACTCAGTACTGACCCTCTGACAGTCCGGTTCTCCCTCAGTACTGAACCTCCGACAGTGCAGCGCTCCCTCAGTACTGACCCTCTGACAGTACGGCGCCCCCTCAGTACTAACCCTCCGACAGTGCAGCACTCCCACAGTACTGACCCTCCGACAGTGCAGCACTCCCACAGTACTGACCCTCCGACAGTACGGCGCCCCCACAGTACTGATCATCTGACAGTCCGGCGTTCCTTCAGTACTGACCCTCGATAGTGCACCGCTCCCTCAGTACTGATCATTGGACAGTGCGGAGCTCCCTTACTACCGACCCTCAGACAGTGCGGAGTTCCCTCAGTACTGACCCTCCGACAGTGCGGTGCTCCCTCAGTACTGACCCTCCGACAGTGCGGTGCTCCTTCATACTTGACCCTCCAACAGTGCGGCGCTCCCTCAGTACTGACCCTCCGAAAGTGCAACGCCCCCTTAGTACTGACCCTCCGACAGTGCGGCGCACCCTCAGTACTGACCCTCAAACAGTGCAGCACTCCCTCACTACTGACCCTCCAACAATGCAGCAATCCCACAGTACTGACCCTACGAAAGTGCGGTGCTCCCTCAGTACTGACCTTCTGACAGTGCTGTGCCCCTTAGGACTGACACTCCGACAGTACGGAGCCCCCTCAGTACTGACCCTCCGACAGTGCAATGCCCCTTTAGTACTGACCCTTCGACAGTGCGGAGTTCCCTCAGTACTGACCCTCCGTCAATGCGGCGCTCCCTCATTACTGACCCTCCGACAGTGCGGCACTCCCTCAGTACTGAACCTCCGACAGTGCGGTGCTCCTTCATACTTGACCCTCCAACAGTGCGGCGCTCCCTCAGTACTGACCCTCCGAAAGTGCAACGCCCCCTTAGTACTGACCCTCCGACAGTGCGGCGCACCCTCAGTACTGACCCTCAAACAGTGCAGCACTCCCTCACTACTGACCCTCCAACAATGCAGCAATCCCACAGTACTGACCCTACGAAAGTGCGGTGCTCCCTCAGTACTGACCTTCTGACAGTGCTGTGCCGCTTAGGACTGACCCTCCGACAGTACGGAGCCCCCTCAGTACTGACCCTCCGACAGTGCAATGCCCCTTTAGTACTGACCCTTCGACAGTGCGGAGTTCCCTCAGTACTGACCCTCCAACAATGCGGCGCTCCCTCATTACTGACCCTCCGACAGTGCGGCGCTCCCTCAGTACTGACCCTCCATCAATGCAGCGCTCCTTCATTACTGAACCTCCAACAGTGCGGCGCTCCCTCAGTATTGACCCTCCGACAGTGCAGCATTCCCTCAGTACTGATCCTCTGACAGGGCAGTGGTCCCTTAGTACTGACCCTCTGACTGGCGCCGCTCCCTCAGTAATGACCCTCCGAAAATGCAGTGCCCCCTTAGTACTGACCCTCCGACAGTGCGGCGCTCCCTCAGTACTCACCCTCAAACAGTGTTGCACTCCCTCACTACTGACCCTCCAACAGTGCAGCACTCCCTCACTACTGACCCTCCAACAGTGCAGCACTGCCTCACTACTGACCCTCCAACAGTGCGGCGCCCCCTCAGTACTGATCCTCGACAGTGCAGCGCTCCCTCAGTACTGACCCTCGACAGTGCAGCGCTCCCTCAGTATTGATCATTGGACAATGCGGAGCTCTCTTTCGTATTGACCCTCAGACAGTGCGGAGTTCCCTCAGTACTGACCATCCGACAGTGCAGTGCCTCCTTAGTACTGACCCTCCGACAGTGCGGCGCACCCTCAGTACTGACCCTCCAACAGTGCAGCGCTCCCTCAGTACTGACCCTCTGACGGTGCTGTGCTCCCTCAGTACTAATCCTCCGACAGTGCGGCGCTCCTTCAGTACTGACCCTCTGACAGTACGGCGCCCACTCAGTACTAACCCTCCGACAGTGCGGCGGTCCCTCAGTACTAACCCTTCGACAGTGCGGCGGTCCCTCAGTACTAACCCTCCGATAGCGCGGAGCTCCCTCAGTACAGACCTTCCAACAGTGCGGAGCTCCCTCAGTACCGACCCTCCGATAGTGCAGTGCCCCTTGAGTACCGACTCTTAGACAGTGCAGCGCTCCCTCAGTACTGACACTCCGACAGTGCGGCGGTCCCTCAGTACTAACCCTCCGACAGTGCGGCGGTCCCTCAGTACTAACCCTCCGATAGCGCGGAGCTCCCTCAGTACAGACCTTACAACAGTGCGGAGCTCCCTCAGTACCGACCCTCCGATAGTGCAGTGCCCCTTGAGTACCGACTCTTAGACAGTGCAGCGCTCCCTCAGTACTGACCCTCCGACAGTGCGGTGCTCCTTCATACTTGACCCTCCAACAGTGCGGCGCTCCCTCAGTACTGACCCTCCGAAAGTGCAACGCCCCCTTAGTACTGACCCTCCGACAGTGCGGCGCACCCTCAGTACTGACCCTCAAACAGTGCAGCACTCCCTCACTACTGACCCTCCAACAATGCAGCAATCCCACAGTACTGACCCTACGAAAGTGCGGTGCTCCCTCAGTACTGACCTTCTGACAGTGCTGTGCCCCTTAGGACTGACACTCCGACAGTACGGAGCCCCCTCAGTACTGACCCTCCGACAGTGCAATGCCCCTTTAGTACTGACCCTTCGACAGTGCGGAGTTCCCTCAGTACTGACCCTCCGTCAATGCGGCGCTCCCTCATTACTGACCCTCCGACAGTGCGGCACTCCCTCAGTACTGAACCTCCGACAGTGCGGTGCTCCTTCATACTTGACCCTCCAACAGTGCGGCGCTCCCTCAGTACTGACCCTCCGAAAGTGCAACGCCCCCTTAGTACTGACCCTCCGACAGTGCGGCGCACCCTCAGTACTGACCCTCAAACAGTGCAGCACTCCCTCACTACTGACCCTCCAACAATGCAGCAATCCCACAGTACTGACCCTACGAAAGTGCGGTGCTCCCTCAGTACTGACCTTCTGACAGTGCTGTGCCCCTTAGGACTGACCCTCCGACAGTACGGAGCCCCCTCAGTACTGACCCTCCGACAGTGCAATGCCCCTTTAGTACTGACCCTTCGACAGTGCGGAGTTCCCTCAGTACTGACCCTCCATCAATGCGGCGCTCCCTCATTACTGACCCTCCGACAGTGCGGCGCTCCCTCAGTACTGACCCTCCATCAATGCAGCGCTCCTTCATTACTGACCCTCCAACAGTGCGGCGCTCCCTCAGTACTGACCCTCCGACAGTGCAGCATTCCCTCAGTACTGATCCGCTGTCAGGGCAGTGGTCCCTTAGTACTGACCCTCTGACTGTGCGCCGCTCCCTCAGTAATGACCCTCCGAAAGTGCAGTGCCCCCTTAGTACTGACCCTCCGACAGTGCGGCGCTCCCTCAGTACTCACCCTCAAACAGTGTTGCACTCCCTCACTACTGACCCTCCAACAGTGCAGCACTCCCTCACTACTGACCCTCCAACAGTGCAGCACTGCCTCACTACTGACCCTCCAACAGTGCGGCGCCCCCTCAGTACTGATCCTCCGACAGTCCGGCGCTCCCTCAGTACTGACCCTCGACAGTGCAGCGCTCCCTCAGTACTGATCCTCGACAGTGCAGCGCTCCCTCAGTATTGATCATTGGACAATGCGGAGCTCTCTTTCGTATTGACCCTCAGACAGTGCGGAGTTCCCTCAGTACTGACCATCCGACAGTGCAGTGCCTCCTTAGTACTGACCCTCCGACAGTGCGGCGCACCCTCAGTACTGACCCTCTGACAGTCCGGTGCTCTCTCAGTACTGACCCTCCAACAGTGCAGCGCTCCCTCAGTACTGACCCTCTGACGGTGCTGTGCTCCCTCAGTACTAATCCTCCGACAGTGCGGCGCTCCTTCAGTACTGACCCTCTGACAGTACGGCGCCCACTCAGTACTAACCCTCCGACAGTGCGGCGGTCCCTCAGTACTAACCCTCCGACAGTGCGGCGGTCCCTCAGTACTAACCCTCCGATAGCGCGGAGCTCCCTCAGTACAGACCTTCCAACAGTGCGGAGCTCCCTCAGTACCGACCCTCCGATAGTGCAGTGCCCCTTGAGTACCGACTCTTAGACAGTGCAGCGCTCCCTCAGTACTGACCCTCCGACAGTGCGGCGGTCCCTCAGTACTAACCCTCCGACAGTGCGGCGGTCCCTCAGTACTAACCCTCCGATAGCGCGGAGCTCCCTCAGTACAGACCTTACAACAGTGCGGAGCTCCCTCAGTACCGACCCTCCGATAGTGCAGTGCCCCTTGAGTACCGACTCTTAGACAGTGCAGCGCTCCCTCAGTACTGACCCTCAGACAGTGCGGCGCTCCCTCAGTACTGACCTCTGACAGTACGGCGCCCTCTCAGTACGGATCCTCCGACAGTCCGGCGCACCCTCAATACTGATCCTCGACAGTGCGGCGCTCCCTCAGTACTGATCATTGCACAGAGCGGAGCTCCCTTAGTACCGACCCTCAGACAGTGCGGAGTTCCCTCAGTACTGACCGTCCGACAGTGCGGAGCTCCCTTAATACGGACCCTCCGACAGTGCGGAGTTCCCTCAGTACTGACCCTCTGACGGTGCAGTGCCCCTTTAGTACTGACCCTCCGACAGTGCAGCACTCCCTCAGTACTGACCCTCACTCAATGCGGCGCTCCCTCATTACTGACCCTCCGACAGCGCGGAGCTCCCTTAGTACTGACCCTCCGACAGTGCGGCACTCCCTCAGTACTGACCCTCCGACTATGCGGCGCTCCCTCAGTACTGACCCTCCATCAATGCAGCGCTCCTTCATTACTGAACCTCCAACAGTGCGGCGCTCCCTCAGTATTGACCCTCCGACAGTGCAGCATTCCCTCAGTACTGATCCTCTGACAGGGCAGTGGTCCCTTAGTACTGACCCTCTGACTGGCGCCGCTCCCTCAGTAATGACCCTCCGAAAGTGCAGTGCCCCCTTAGTACTGACCCTCCGACAGTGCGGCGCTCCCTCAGTACTCACCCTCAAACAGTGTTGCACTCCCTCACAACTGACCCTCCAACAGTGCAGCACTCCCTCACTACTGACCCTCCAACAGTGCAGCACTGCCTCACTACTGACCCTCCAACAGTGCGGCGCCCCCTCCGTACTGATCCTCCGACAGTCCGGCGCTCCCTCAGTACTGACCCTCGACAGTGCAGCACTCCCTCAGTATTGATCATTGGACAATGCGGAGCTCTCTTTCGTATCGACCCTCAGACAGTGCGGAGTTCCCTCAGTCCTGACCATCCGACAGTGCATGCCTCCTTAGTACTGACCCTCCGACAGTGCGGCGCTCCCTCAGTACTGACCCTCTGACAGTGCAGTGCCCCCTTAGTACTTACCCTCCGACAGTGCGGCGCTCCCTCAGTACTGACCCTCCGACAGTGCGGCGCTCCCTCAGTCCTGACCCTCTGACAGTGCAGTGCCCCCTTAGTACTTACCCTCCGACAGTGCGGCGCTCCCTCAGTACTGACCATTGGACAGTGCGGTGCTCCCTTAGTACCGACCCTCAGACAGTGCGGAGTTCCCTCAGTACTGACCCTCCGACAGTGCGGAGCTCCCTTAGCACTGACCCTCCAACAGTGCGGAGCTCCCTTAATACTGACCCTCCAACAGTGCGGAGTTCCCTCAGTACTGACCCTCTGACAGTGCAGTGCCCCTTTAGTACTGACCCTCCGACAGTGCAGCACTCCCTCAGTACTGACCCTCTGACAGTCTGACGCTCCCTCAGTACTGACCCTCCGATAGTGCAGTGCCCCCTTAGTACTGACCCTCCGACAGTGCAGCACTCCCTCAGTACTGACCCTCTGACAGTGCAGCGCTCCCTCAGTACTGAGCCTCCGACAGTGCGGAGTTCCCTCAGTACTAACACTCCGACAGTGCAGTGCCCCTTTAGTACTGACCCTCCAACAGTGCAGCACTCCCTCAGTACTGACTCTCTGACAGTCCGGTGCTCCCTCAGTACTGACCCTCCGACAGTGCAGCGCTCCCTCAGTACTGACCCTCTGACGGTGCTGTGCTCCCTCAGTACTAATCCTCCGACAGTGCGGCGCTCCTTCAGTACTGACCCTCTGACAGTACGGTGCCCTCTCAGTACTAACCCTCCGACAGTGCGGCGGTCCCTCAGTACTAACCCTCCGACAGTGCGGCGGTCCCTCAGTACTAACCCTCCGACAGCACGGAACTCCCTTAGTACAGACCTTCCGACAGTGCAGAGTTCCCTCAGTACTGACCCTCCGATAGTGCAGTGCCCCTTGAGTACCGACTCTTAGACAGTGCAGCGCTCCCTCAGTACTGACCCTCAGACAGTGTGGCGCTCCCTCAGTAATGACCCTCTGACAGTACGGCGCCCTCTCAGTACTGATCCTCCGACAGTCCGGCGCACCCTCAATACTGATCCTCGACAGTGCGGCGCTCCCTCAGTACTGATCATTGGACAGAGCGGAGCTCCCTTAGTACCGACCCTCAGACAGTGCGGAGCTCCCTTAATACTGACCCTCCGACAGTGCGGAGCTCCCTTAATACTGACCCTCCGACAGTGCGGAGTTCCCTCAGTACTGACCCTCCGACAGTGCAGTGCCCCTTTAGTACTGACCCTCCAACAGTGCAGCACTCCCTCAGTACTGACCCTCTGACAGTCCGGCGCTCCCTCAGTACTGAGGGAACCTCCGACAGTGCAGTGCCCCCTTAGTACTGACCCTCTGACAGTGCAGCGCTCCCTCAGTACTGACCCTCCGACAATGCGGAGTTCCCTCAGTACTGACCCTCCGACAGTGCAGCGCTCCCTCAGTACTGACCCTCCGACAGTGCGGTGCCCCCTTAGTACTGAACCTCCGACAGTCCGGCGCTCCCTCATTACTGACCCTTCAACAGTGCAGTGCCCCCTTAGTACTGACCCTCCAACAGTGCTGCGTTCCTCAGTACTGACCCTCTGACAGTGCAACGTCCCCTTAGTACTGACCTGCCGACAGTGCGGCGCTCCCTCAGTACTGACCCTCCAACAGTGCGCCGCTCCCTCAGTACTGACCCACCGACAGTGCGGCGCTCGCTCAGTACTGACCCTCCAACAGTGCGGCATTCCCTCAGTACTGAACCTCCGACAGTCCGGCGCTCCCTCGGTACTGACCCTCCGACAGTGCAGTGCTCCCTCAGTACTGACCATTGGGCAGTGCGGTGATCCCTCAGTACTGAGCCTCCGACAGTGCGGAGTTCCCTCAGTACTGACCCTCCGACAGTGCGGCGCTCCCTCAGTACTGACCCTCTGGCAGTGCGGCGCTCCCTCAACACTGACCCTCCAACAGTGCAACACTCCCTCAGTACTGACCCTCCAACAGCGCAGCACTCCCTCAGTACTGACCCTCCGACAGTGCAGCACTCCCTCAGTACTGACCCTCTGACAGTGCGGCGCTCCCTTAGTACTGACGCTCCGACAGTGCAGCACTCCCTCAGTACTGACCCTCCGACAGTGCAGTGACCCTTAGTACTGATCCTCCGACAGTGCGGCGCTCCCTCAGTATTGACCCTCCGAACGTGCAGTGCGCCCTTAGTACTGACCTTCCGACAATGCGGCGCTCCCTCAGTTCTGACCCTCCGAAAGTGCAGTGCCTCCTTAGTACTGACCCTCCGACAGTGCGGTGCTCCTTCAGTACTGACCCTTCGACAGTGCAGTGCCCCCTTAGTACTGACACTCCGACAGTGCGGCGCCCTCTCAGTACTGACCCTCCGACAGTCCAGCGCTCCTTCGGTACTGACACTCCGACAGAGCGGCACTCCCTCAGTACTGACAATTGGACAGTGCAGCGCTCCCTCAGTACTGATCCTCCGACAGTGCAGCGCTCCCTCAGTACTGAGCCACCGACAGTGCAGAGTTCCCTCAGTATTGACACTCCGACAGTGCAGTGCCCCTTTAGTACTGACCCTCCAACAGTGCAGCACTCCCTCAGTACTGACTCTCTGACAGTCCGGTGCTCCCTCAGTACTGACCCTCCGACAGTGCAGCGCTCCCTCAGTACTGACCCTCTGACGGTGCTGTGCTCCCTCAGTACTAATCCTCCGACAGTGCGGCGCTCCTTCAGTACTGACCCTCTGGCAGTACGGCGCCCCCTCAGTACTAACCCTCCGACAGTGCGGCGGTCCCTCAGTACTAACCCTCCGACAGTGCGGCGGCCCCTCAGGACTAACCTTCCGACAGCGCGGAGCTCCCTTAGTACAGACCTTCCAACAGTGCGGAGTTCCCTCAGTACCGACCCTCCGATAGTGCAGTGCCCCTTGAGTACCGACTCTTAGACAGTGCAGCGCTCCCTCAGTACTGACCCTCAGACAGTGCGGTGCTCCCTCAGTACTGACCCTCTGACAGTGCGGCGCTCCCTCAGTACTGACCCTCCGACAGTACGGCGCTCTCTCGGTACTGACCCTCAGACATTGCTGCGCTCCCTTAGTACTGACCCTCCGACAGTACGGCACTCCCTCAGTACTGACTCTCCGACAGTGCAGAGCTCCCTCAGTACTGACACGCTCATAGCGGGGCACTCCTTCATTACTGACCCTCTGACAGCACGGCGCTCCCTCAGGACTGATCCTCCGACAGTGCAGTGCCCCCTTAGTACTGACCCTCCGACAGTGCGGACGGTCCTTTACTACTGACCCTCCAACAACGCGGCGCTACCTCAGTACTGACCCTACGACAGTGCAGCAGTCCCTCAGTACTGACCCACCGACAGTGCAGCACTCCCTCAGTACTGACCCTCCAACAGTGCAGTGCTCACTCAGTACTGACCCTCCGACAGTGCAGTGACCCTTAGTACTGCCCCTCCGACAGTGTGGCGCTCCCTCAGTATTGACCCTCCGAAAGTGCAGTGCCCCCTTAGTACTGAACTTCCGACAGTGCGGCGCTCCCTCAGTTCTGACCCTCCGACAGTGCGGCGCACCCTCAGTACTGACCCTCCGACAGTCCAGCATTCCTTCGGTACTGACCCTCCGACAGTGCGGCGCTCCCTCAGTACTGACCCTCCGACAGTACGGCGCTCCCTCACTACTAACCCTCCGACAGTACAGTGCCCCCTTACTACTGACCCTCCGACATTGCGGAGTCCCCTCAGTACTGAACCACCCACAGTGCGACGCTCCCTCAACACTGACCCTCCGACAGTGCAGAGCTCCATCAGTCCTGACCATTTGACAGTGCGGAGCTCCCTTAGTACTGACCTGCCGACAGTGCGGAGACCCTCAGTACTGAACCTCCCACAGTGCAACGCTCCCTCAACACTGACCCTCCGACAGTGCGGCGGTCCCTCAGTACTGACCCACCGACAGTGCAGTGCCCCCTTAGTACTGACCCTCCGACAGTCCGGCGTTCCCTCAGTACTGACCCTTCAACAGTGCAGTGCCCCCTTAGTACTGACCCTCCAACAGTGCTGCGTTCCTCAGTACTGACCCTCCAACAGTGCGGCATTCCCTCAGCACTGAACCGCCGACAGTCCGGCGCTCCCTCGGTACTGACCCTCCGACAGTGCGGCGCTCCCTCAGTACTGAGCATTGCACAGTGCTGCGCTCCCTCAGTACTGACCCGCTGACAGTGCAGCAATCCCCCAGCACTGACCCTCCGACAGTGCGGCACTCCCTCAGTACTGACCCTCCGACAGTGCGGCACTCCCTCAGTACTGACCCTCCGACAGTGCGGCAATCCCCCAGCACCGACCCTCCGACAGTGCGGCACTCCCTCAGTACTGACCCTCCGACAGTGCGGCGCTCCCTCAGTACTGACCCTTTGACAGCGCGGCGCTCCCTCAGTACTGACCCTCTAACAGCGCGGCGCTCACTCAGTACTGACCCTCCAACAGTGTGGAGCTCCCTCAGTCCTGACCCTCTGACAGTGCAGCACTCTCTCAGTACTGACCCTCTGACAGTGCGGCGTTCCCTCAGTACTGACCCTCCGACAGTGCAACACTCCCTCAGTACTGACCCTCCAACAGTGCAGCACACCCTCAGTACTGACCCTCCAACAGTGCGGCGCTCTCTCAGTACTGACCCTCCGACAGTGCAGCACTCCTTCAGTACTGACCCTCTGACAGTGCGGTGCTTCCTCAGTGCTGACCCTCTGACAGTGCAGTGCCCCCTTAGTACTGACCGTCCGACAGTGCAGTGCCCGCTTAGTACTGACCCACTGACAGCGCGGCGCTCCGTCAGTACTGACAGTCCGATAGTGCAGCACGCCCTCAGTACTGCCTCTCTGACAGTGCGGCGCACTCTCAGTACTGACCCTCCGACAGTGCGGCGCCCCCTCAGTACTGACCTTCCGACAGTCCAGCGCTCCTTCGGTACTGACCCTCCGACAGTGCAGCGCTCCCTCAGAACTGACCATTGGACAGTGCGGAGCTCCCTTAGTACTGACCCGCTGACAGTGCGGTGCTCCTTCAATACTGACCCTCTGACAGTGCAGCGCTCCCTCAGTACTGACCCTCTGAAAGTATGGCGCTCTCTCGGTACTGACCCTCAGACATTGATGCGCTCCCTTAGTACTGACCCTCCGACAGTGCGGCAATCCCCCAGCACTGACCCTCCGACAGTGTGGCGATCCCTCAGCACTGACCCTCCGACAGTGCGGCGCTCCCTCAGAACTGACCCTTTGACAGCGCGGCGCTCCCTCAGTACTGACCCTCCGACAGTGCGGCGCTCCCTCAGTACTGACCCTCCGACAGTGCGGCGCTCCCTCAGTACGGATCCTCCAACAGTGCAGTGCCCCCTTACTACTGACCCTCCGACAGTGCATCGCTCCCTCAGTCCTCACCATTCGACATTGCGGAGTTCCCTCAGTACTGACCCTCCGACAGTGCAGCGCTCCCTCAGTACTGACCCTCCGACAGTGCGGAGCTCCCTCAGTGCTGACCCTCCGACAGTACAGCACTCCCTCAGTACTGACCCTCAGACATTGCTGCGCTCCCTCAGTACTGACCCTCCGACAGTGCGGCGCTCCCTCAGTACTGACCCTCCCGACAGTGCGGAGCCCCCTCAGTACTGACCCGCTGACAGTGCGGCAATCCCCCAGCACCGACCCTCCGACAGTGCGGCACTCCCTCAGTACTGACCCTCCGACAGTGCGGCACTCCCTCAGTACTGACCCTCCGACAGTGCGGCAATCCCCCAGCACCGACCCTCCGACAGTGCGGCACTCCCCTCAGTACTGACCCTCCGACAGTGCGGCGCTCCCTCAGTACTGACCCTTTGACAGCGCGGCGCTCCCCTCAGTACTGACCCTCTAACAGCGCGGCGCTCACTCAGTACTGACCCTCCAACAGTGTGGAGCTCCCTCAGTCCTGACCCTCTGACAGTGCAGCACTCTCTCAGTACTGACCCTCTGACAGTGCGGCGTTCCCTCAGTACTGACCCTCCGACAGTGCAACACTCCCTCAGTACTGACCCTCCAACAGTGCAGCACACCCTCAGTACTGACCCTCCAACAGTGCGGCGCTCTCTCAGTACTGACCCTCCGACAGTGCAGCACTCCATCAGTACTGACCCTCTGACAGTGCGGTGCTTCCTCAGTACTGACCCTCTGACAGTGCAGTGCCCCCTTAGTACTGACCGTCCGACAGTGCAGTGCCCGCTTAGTACTGACCCACTGACAGCGCGGCGCTCCCGTCAGTACTGACAGTCCGATAGTGCAGCACGCCCTCAGTACTGCCTCTCTGACAGTGCGGCGCACTCTCAGTACTGACCCTCTGACAGTGCGGCGCCCCCTCAGTACTGACCTTCCGACAGTGCAGTGCCCCCTTACTACTGACCCCTCTGACAGTGCAGCGCTCCCTCAGTACTGACCCTCTGACAGTGCAGCGCTCCCTTAGTACTGACCCTCCGACAGTGCGGCGCTAGCTCAGTACTGATCCTCCAACAGTGCAGTGCCCCCTTGGAACTGACCCTCCGACAGTGCGGCGCTCCCTCAGTACTGACCCTCCGACAGTACGGCGCTCCCTCACTAATAACCCTCCGACAGTGCAGTGCCCCCTTACTACTGACCCTCCGACATTGCGGAGCTCCCTCAGTACTGACCCTCCGACAGCGCGGCGCTCCCTCACTACTAACCCTCCGACTGTGCAGTGCCCCCTTAATATTGACCCTCTGACAGTGCGGCGTTTCCTCAGTACTGACCCTCCGACAGTGCAGCGCTCCCTCAGTAGTGACCCTCCGACATTGCGGCGCTCCCTTAGTACTGACCCTCCGACAGTGCGGCGCTAGCTCAGTACTGATCCTCCAACAGTGCAGTGCCCCCTTGGAACTGACCCTCCGACATTGCGGAGCTCCCTCAGTACTGACCCCCCCCAACAGTGCGACGCGCCCTCAGTCCTGACCATTTGACAGTGCGGAGCTCCCTTAGTACTGACCCCTCCGACAGTGCGGAGACCCTCAGTACTGAACCACCCACAGTGCGACGCTCCCTCAACACTGACCCTCCGACAGTGCGGCGCTCCCTCAGGACTGACCCTCTGAAAGTGCAGCACTCCCTCAGTAGTGATCCTCCGACATTGCGGCGCTCCCTTAGTACAGACCCTCCGACAGCGCGGCGCTCCCTCAGTACTGACCCTCCAACAGTGTGGAGCTCCCTCAGTCCCTGACCCTCTGACAGTGCAGCACTCTCTCAGTACTGATCCTCCGACAGTGCAGTGCCCCCTTACTACTGACCCTCTGACAGTGCAGCGCTCCCTCAGTACTGACCCTCTGACAGTGCAGCGCTCCCTCAGTACTGACCCTCTGACAGTGCAGCGCTCCCTCAGTACTGACCCTCCGACAGTGCGGCGCTAGCTCAGTACTGATCCTCCAACAGTGCAGTGCCCCCTTGGAACTGACCCTCCGACAGTGCGGTGCTCCCTCAGTACTGACCCTCCGACAGTACGGCGCTCCCTCACTACTAACCCTCCGACAGTGCAGTGCCCCCTTACTACTGACCCTCCGACATTGCGGAGCTCCCTCAGTACTGACCCTCCGACAGCGCGGCGCTCCCTCACTACTAACCCTCCGACTGTGCAGTGACCCCTTAATATTGACCCTCCGACAGTGCGGCGCTTCCTCAGTACTGACCCTCCGACAGTGCAGCGCTCCCTCAGTAGTGACCCTCCGACATTGCGGCGCTCCCTCAGTAGTGACCCTCCGACAGTGCGGCGCTAGCTCAGTACTGATCCTCCAACAGGGCAGTGCCCCCTTGGAACTGACCCTCCGACATTGCGGAGCTCCCTCAGTACTGACCCCCCCAACAGCGCGACGCGCCCTCAGTCCTGACCATTTGACAGTGCGGAGCTCCCTTAGTACTGACCTGCCGACAGTGCGGAGACCCTCAGTACTGAACCACCCACAGTGCGACGCTCCCTCAACACTGACCCTCCGACAGTGCGGCGCTCCCTCAGGACTGACCGTCTGAAAATGCAGCGCTCCCTCAGTAGTGACCCTCCGACATTGCGGCGCTCCCTTAGTACAGACCCTCCGACAGTGCGGCGCTAGCTCAGTACTGATCCTACAACAGTGCAGTGCCCCCTTGGAACTGAACCTCCCACAGTGCTACGCTCCCTCAACACTGACCCTCCGACAGTGCGGCACTCCCTCAGTACTGACCCTCCGATAGTGCTGCGCTCCCTCAGTACTGACTCTCCGACAGTGCGGTGCCCCCTTAGTACTGACCCACCAACAGTGCAGTGCTCCCTCAGTAGTGACCCTCCGCCAGTGCTGCGCTCCCTCAGTACTGACTCTCCGACAGTGCGGTGCCCTCTTAGTACTGACCCACCGACAGTGCAGTGCTCCCTCAGTACTGACCCTTCGACAGTGCAGTGCCCCCTTAGTACTGACCCTCCGACAGTGCTGCGTTCCTCAGTACTGACCCTCCAACAGTGCGGCATTCCCTCAGTACTGAACCGCCGACAGCCCGGCGCTCCCTCGGTACTGACCCTCCGACAGTGCAGCGCTCCCTCAGTACTGAGCATTGGACAGTGCGGTGCTCCCTTAGTACTGACCCTCCGACAGTGCAGCTCCATCAGTACTGACCCTCCGACAGTGCAGCGCTCCCTCAGTACTGACCCTCTGACAGTGCGGCGTTCCCTCAGTACTGACCCTCCGACAGTGCAGCACTCCTTCAGTACTGACCCTCTGACAGTGCGGTGCTTCCTCAGTACTGACCCTCTGACAGTGCAGTGCCCCCTTAGTACTGACCGACCGACAGTGCAGTGCCCTCTTAGTACTGACCCACTGAAAGCGCGGTGCTCCGTCAGTACTGACAGTCCGATAGTGCAGCACGCCCTCAGTACTGACCCTCTGACAGTGCGGCGCACTCTCAGTACTGACCCTCCGACAGTGCGGCGCCCCCTCAGTACTGACCTTCCGATAGTCCAGCGCTCCTTCGGTACTGACCCTCCGACAGTGCAGCGCTCCCTCAGTACTGACCATTGGACAGTGCGGAGCTCCGTAAGAACTGACCCTCCGACAGTGCGGAGTTCCATCAGTACTGACCCTCTGACAGTGCGGAGCTCCCTTAGTACTGACCCGCTGACAGTGCGGTGCTCCCTCAGTACTGACCCTCTGACAGTGCGGCGCACACTCAGTACTGACCCTCCGACAGTGCGGCGCCCCCTCAGTACTGACCTTCCGACAGTCCAGCGCTCCTTCGGTACTGACCCTCCGACAGTCCAGCGCTCCCTCAGTACTGACCATTGGACAGTGCGAAGCTCCTTAAGTACTGACCCTCCGACAGTGCGGAGTTCCCTCAGTACTGACCCTCTGACAGTGCGGAGCTCCCTGAGTACTGACCCGCTGACAGTGTGGTGCTCCCTCAATACTGACCCTCTGACAGTGCAGCGCTCCTCAGTACTGACCCTCCGAAAGTATGGCGCTCTCTCGGTACTGACCCTCAGACATTGATGCGCTCCCTTAGTACTGACCCTCCGACAGTGCGGCAATCCCCCAGCACTGACCCTCCGACAGTGTGGCGATCGCTCAGCACTGACCCTCCGACAGTGCGGCGCTCCCTCAGAACTGACCCTTTGACAGCGCGGCGCTCCCTCAGTACTGACCCTCCGACAGTGCGGCGCTCCCTCAGTACTGACCCTCCGACAGTGCATCGCTCCCTCAGTCCTCACCATTCGACATTGCGGAGTTCCCTCAGTACTGACCCTCCGACAGTGCAGCGCTCCCTCAGTACTGACCCTCCGACAGTGCGGAGCTCCCTCAGTGCTGACCCTCCGACAGTACAGCACTCCCTCAGTACTGACCCTCAGACATTGCTGCGCTCCCTCAGTACTGACCCTCCGACAGTGCGGCGCTCCCTCAGTACTGACCCTCCGACAGTGCGGAGCCCCCTCAGTACTGACCCGCTGACAGTGCGGCAATCCCCCAGCACCGACCCTCCGACAGTGCGGCACTCCCTCAGTACTGACCCTCCGACAGTGCGGCACTCCCTCAGTACTGACCCTCCGACAGTGCGGCAATCCCCCAGCACCGACCCTCCGACAGTGCGGCACTCCCTCAGTACTGACCCTCCGACAGTGCGGCGCTCCCTCAGTACTGACCCTTTGATAGCGCGGCGCTCCCTCAGTACTGACCCTCTAACAGCGCGGCGCTCACTCAGTACTGACCCTCCAACAGTGTGGAGCTCCCTCAGTCCTGACCCTCTGACAGTGCAGCACTCTCTCAGTACTGACCCTCTGACAGTGCGGCGTTCCCTCAGTACTGACCCTCCGACAGTGCAACACTCCCTCAGTACTGACCCTCCAACAGTGCAGCACACCCTCAGTACTGACCCTCCAACAGTGCGGCGCTCTCTCAGTACTGACCCTCCGACAGTGCAGCACTCCTTCAGTACTGACCCTCTGACAGTGCGGTGCTTCCTCAGTACTGACCCTCTGACAGTGCAGTGCCCCCTTAGTACTGACCGTCCGACAGTGCAGTGCCCGCTTAGTACTGACCCACTGACAGCGCGGCGCTCCGTCAGTACTGACAGTCCGATAGTGCAGCACGCCCTCAGTACTGCCTCTCTGACAGTGCGGCGCACTCTCAGTACTGACCCTCTGACAGTGCGGCGCCCCCTCAGTACTGACCTTCCGACAGTGCAGTGCCCCCTTACTACTGACCCTCTGACAGTGCAGCGCTCCCTCAGTACTGACCCTCTGACAGTGCAGCACTCCCTCAGTAGTGATCCTCCGACATTGCGGCGCTCCCTTAGTACAGACCCTCCGACAGCGCGGCGCTCCCTCAGTACTGACCCTCCAACAGTGTGGAGCTCCCTCAGTCCTGACCCTCTGACAGTGCAGCACTCTCTCAGTACTGATCCTCCGACAGTGCAGTGCCCCCTTACTACTGACCCTCTGACAGTGCAGCGCTCCCTCAGTACTGACCCTCTGACAGTGCAGCGCTCCCTCAGTACTGACCCTCTGACAGTGCAGCGCTCCCTCAGTACTGACCCTCCGACAGTGCGGCGCTAGCTCAGTACTGATCCTCCAACAGTGCAGTGCCCCCTTGGAACTGACCCTCCGACAGTGCGGCGCTCCCTCAGTACTGACCCTCCGACAGTACGGCGCTCCCTCACTACTAACCCTCCGACAGTGCAGTGCCCCCTTACTACTGACCCTCCGACATTGCGGAGCTCCCTCAGTACTGACCCTCCGACAGCGCGGCGCTCCCTCACTACTAACCCTCCGACTGTGCAGTGACCCCTTAATATTGACCCTCCGACAGTGCGGCGCTTCCTCAGTACTGACCCTCCGACAGTGCAGCGCTCCCTCAGTAGTGACCCTCCGACATTGCGGCGCTCCCTCAGTAGTGACCCTCCGACAGTGCGGCGCTAGCTCAGCACTGATCCTCCAACAGGGCAGTGCCCCCTTGGAACTGACCCTCCGACATTGCGGAGCTCCCTCAGTACTGACCTTCCGACAGTGCAGTGCCCCCTTACTACTGACCCTCTGACAGTGCAGCGCTCCCTCAGTACTGACCCTCTGACAGTGCAGCACTCCCTCAGTAGTGATCCTCCGACATTGCGGCGCTCCCTTAGTACAGACCCTCCGACAGCGCGGCGCTCCCTCAGTACTGACCCTCCAACAGTGTGGAGCTCCCTCAGTCCTGACCCTCTGACAGTGCAGCACTCTCTCAGTACTGATCCTCCGACAGTGCAGTGCCCCCTTACTACTGACCCTCTGACAGTGCAGCGCTCCCTCAGTACTGACCCTCTGACAGTGCAGCGCTCCCTCAGTACTGACCCTCTGACAGTGCAGCGCTCCCTCAGTCCTGACCCTCTGACAGTGCAGCACTCTCTCAGTACTGATCCTCCGACAGTGCAGTGCCCCCTTACTACTGACCCTCTGACAGTGCAGCGCTCCCTCAGTACTGACCCTCTGACAGTGCAGCGCTCCCTCAGTACTGACCCTCTGACAGTGCAGCGCTCCCTCAGTACTGACCCTCCGACAGTGCGGCGCTAGCTCAGTACTGATCCTCCAACAGTGCAGTGCCCCCTTGGAACTGACCCTCCGACAGTGCGGCGCTCCCTCAGTACTGACCCTCCGACAGTACGGCGCTCCCTCACTACTAACCCTCCGACAGTGCAGTGCCCCCTTACTACTGACCCTCCGACATTGCGGAGCTCCCTCAGTACTGACCCTCCGACAGCGCGGCGCTCCCTCACTACTAACCCTCCGACTGTGCAGTGACCCCTTAATATTGACCCTCCGACAGTGCGGCGCTTCCTCAGTACTGACCCTCCGACAGTGCAGCGCTCCCTCAGTAGTGACCCTCCGACATTGCGGCGCTCCCTCAGTAGTGACCCTCCGACAGTGCGGCGCTAGCTCAGTACTGATCCTCCAACAGGGCAGTGCCCCCTTGGAACTGACCCTCCGACATTGCGGAGCTCCCTCAGTACTGACCCCCCCAACAGCGCAACGCGCCCTCAGTCCTGACCATTTGACAGTGCGGAGCTCCCTTAGTACTGACCTGCCGACAGTGCGGAGACCCTCAGTACTGAACCACCCACAGTGCGACGCTCCCTCAACACTGACCCTCCGACAGTGCGGCGCTCCCTCAGGACTGACCGCCTGAAAATGCAGCGCTCCCTCAGTAGTGACCCTCCGACATTGCGGCGCTCCCTTAGTACAGACCCTCCGACAGTGCGGCGCTAGCTCAGTACTGATCCTACAACAGTGCAGTGCCCCCTTGGAACTGAACCTCCCACAGTGCAACGCTCCCTCAACACTGACCCTCCGACAGTGCGGCACTCCCTCAGTACTGACCCTCCGATAGTGCTGCGCTCCCTCAGTACTGACTCTCCGACAGTGCGGTGCCCCCTTAGTACTGACCCACCAACAGTGCAGTGCTCCCTCAGTAGTGACCCTCCGCCAGTGCTGCGCTCCCTCAGTACTGACTCTCCGACAGTGCGGTGCCCTCTTAGTACTGACCCACCGACAGTGCAGTGCTCCCTCAGTACTGACCCTTCGACAGTGCAGTGCCCCCTTAGTACTGACCCTCCGACAGTGCTGCGTTCCTCAGTACTGACCCTCCAACAGTGCGGCATTCCCTCAGTACTGAACCGCCGACAGCCCGGCGCTCCCTCGGTACTGACCCTCCGACAGTGCAGCGCTCCCTCAGTACTGAGCATTGGACAGTGCGGTGCTCCCTTAGTACTGACCCTCCGACAGTGCAGCTCCATCAGTACTGACCCTCTGACAGTGCGGTGCTTCCTCAGTACTGACCCTCTGACAGTGCAGTGCCCCCTTAGTACTGACCGACCGACAGTGCAGTGCCCTCTTAGTACTGACCCACTGAAAGCGCGGTGCTCCGTCAGTACTGACAGTCCGATAGTGCAGCACGCCCTCAGTACTGACCCTCTGACAGTGCGGCGCACTCTCAGTACTGACCCTCCGACAGTGCGGCGCCCCCTCAGTACTGACCTTCCGATAGTCCAGCGGTCCTTCGGTACTGACCCTCCGACAGTGCAGCGCTCCCTCAGTACTGACCATTGGACAGTGCGGAGCTCCGTAAGAACTGACCCTCCGACAGTGCGGAGTTCCATCAGTACTGACCCTCTGACAGTGCGGAGCTCCCTTAGTACTGACCCGCTGACAGTGCGGTGCTCCCTCAGTACTGACCCTCTGACAGTGCGGCGCACACTCAGTACTGACCCTCCGACAGTGCGGCGCCCCCTCAGTACTGACCTTCCGACAGTCCAGCGCTCCTTCGGTACTGACCCTCCGACAGTCCAGCGCTGCCTCAGTACTGACCATTGGACAGTGCGAAGCTCCTTAAGTACTGACCCTCCGACAGTGCGGAGTTCCCTCAGTACTGACCCTCTGACAGTGCGGAGCTCCCTGAGTACTGACCCGCTGACAGTGTGGTGCTCCCTCAATACTGACCCTCTGACAGTGCAGCGCTCCCTCAGTACTGACCCTCCGACAGTGCGGCGTTCACTCAGTACTGACCCTCCGAAAGTATGGCGCTCACTCGGTACTGACCCTCAGACATTGCTGCGCTCCCTTAGTACTGACCCTCCGACAGTGCGGCGATCCCCCAGCACTGACCCTCCGACAGTGTGGCGATCCCTCAGCACTGACCCTCCGACAGTGCGGCGCTCCCTCAGAACTGACCCTTTGACAGCGTGGCGCTCCCTCAGTACTGACCCCCTAACAGTGCAGCGCTCACTCAGTACTGACCCTCCAACAGTGTGGAGCTCCCTCAGTCCTGACCCTCCGACAGTGCGGCGCTCCCTCAGTACGGATCCTCCAACAGTGCAGTGCCCCCTTACTACTGACCCTCCGACAGTGCATCGCTCCCTCAGTCCTCACCATTCGACATTGCGGAGTTCCCTCAGTACTGACCCTCCGACAGTGCGGAGCTCCCTCAGTGCTGACCCTCCGACAGTGCGGCACTCCCTCAGTACTGACCCTCAGACATTGCTGCGCTCCCTTAGCACTGACCCTCCGACAGTACAGCACTCCCTCAGTACGGACTCTCCGACAGTGCGGAGCCCCCTCAGTACTGACCCGCTGACAGTGCGGCAATCCCCCAGCACTGACCCTCCGACAGTGCGGCGCTCCCTCAGTACTGACCCTCCGACAGTGCGGCACTCCCTCAGTACTGACCCTCCGACAGTGCGGCAATCCCCCAGCACCGACCCTCCGACAGTGCGGCACTCCCTCAGTACTGACCCTCCGACAGTGCAGCGCTCCCTCAGTACTGACCCTTTGACAGCGCGGCGCTCCCTCAGTACTGACCCTCTAACAGCGTGGCGCTCACTCAGTACTGACCCTCCAACAGTGTGGAGCTCCCTCAGTCCTGACCCTCTGACAGTGCAGCACTCTCTCAGTACTGACCCTCTGACAGTGCGGCGTTCCCTCAGTACTGACCCTCCGACAGTGCAACACTCCCTCAGTACTGACCCTCCAACAGTGCAGCACACCCTCAGTACTGACCCTCCAACAGTGCGGCGCTCTCTCAGTACTGACCCTCCGACAGTGCAGCACTCCTTCAGTACTGACCCTCTGACAGTGCGGTGCTTCCTCAGTGCTGACCCTCTGACAGTGCAGTGCCCCCTTAGTACTGACCGTCCGACAGTGCAGTGCCCGCTTAGTACTGACCCACTGACAGCGCGGCGCTCCGTCAGTACTGACAGTCCGATAGTGCAGCACGCCCTCAGTACTGCCTCTCTGACAGTGCGGCGCACTCTCAGTACTGACCCTCCGACAGTGCGGCGCCCCCTCAGTACTGACCTTCCGACAGTCCAGCGCTCCTTCGGTACTGACCCTCCGACAGTGCAGCGCTCCCTCAGAACTGACCATTGGACAGTGCGGAGCTCCCTTAGTACTGACCCGCTGACAGTGCGGTGCTCCTTCAATACTGACCCTCTGACAGTGCAGCGCTCCCTCAGTACTGACCCTCCGAAAGTATGGCGCTCTCTCGGTACTGACCCTCAGACATTGATGCGCTCCCTTAGTACTGACCCTCCGACAGTGCGGCAATCCCCCAGCACTGACCCTCCGACAGTGTGGCGATCCCTCAGCACTGACCCTCCGACAGTGCGGCGCTCCCTCAGAACTGACCCTTTGACAGCGCGGCGCTCCCTCAGTACTGACCCTCCGACAGTGCGGCGCTCCCTCAGTACTGACCCTCCGACAGTGCGGCGCTCCCTCAGTACGGATCCTCCAACAGTGCAGTGCCCCCTTACTACTGACCCTCCGACAGTGCATCGCTCCCTCAGTCCTCACCATTCGACATTGCGGAGTTCCCTCAGTACTGACCCTCCGACAGTGCAGCGCTCCCTCAGTACTGACCCTCTGACAGTGCGGAGCTCCCTCAGTGCTGACCCTCCGACAGTACAGCACTCCCTCAGTACTGACCCTCAGACATTGCTGCGCTGCCTCAGTACTGACCCTCCGACAGTGCGGCGCTCCCTCAGTACTGACTCTCCGACAGTGCGGAGCCCCCTCAGTACTGACCCGCTGACAGTGCGGCAATCCCCCAGCACCGACCCTCCGACAGTGCGGCACTCCCTCAGTACTGACCCTCCGACAGTGCGGCACTCCCTCAGTACTGACCCTCCGACAGTGCGGCAATCCCCCAGCACCGACCCTCCGACAGTGCGGCACTCCCTCAGTACTGACCCTCCGACAGTGCGGCGCTCCCTCAGTACTGACCCTTTGACAGCGCGGCGCTCCCTCAGTACTGACCCTCTAACAGCGCGGCGCTCACTCAGTACTGACCCTCCAACAGTGTGGAGCTCCCTCAGTCCTGACCCTCTGACAGTGCAGCACTCTCTCAGTACTGACCCTCTGACAGTGCGGCGTTCCCTCAGTACTGACCCTCCGACAGTGCAACACTCCCTCAGTACTGACCCTCCAACAGTGCAGCACACCCTCAGTACTGACCCTCCAACAGTGCGGCGCTCTCTCAGTACTGACCCTCCGACAGTGCAGCACTCCTTCAGTACTGACCCTCTGACAGTGCGGTGCTTCCTCAGTACTGACCCTCTGACAGTGCAGTGCCCCCTTAGTACTGACCGTCCGACAGTGCAGTGCCCGCTTAGTACTGACCCACTGACAGCGCGGCGCTCCGTCAGTACTGACAGTCCGATAGTGCAGCACGCCCTCAGTACTGCCTCTCTGACAGTGCGGCGCACTCTCAGTACTGACCCTCTGACAGTGCGGCGCCCCCTCAGTACTGACCTTCCGACAGTGCAGTGCCCCCTTACTACTGACCCTCTGACAGTGCAGCGCTCCCTCAGTACTGACCCTCTGACAGTGCAGCACTCCCTCAGTAGTGATCCTCCGACATTGCGGCGCTCCCTTAGTACAGACCCTCCGACAGCGCGGCGCTCCCTCAGTACTGACCCTCCAACAGTGTGGAGCTCCCTCAGTCCTGACCCTCTGACAGTGCAGCACTCTCTCAGTACTGATCCTCCGACAGTGCAGTGCCCCCTTACTACTGACCCTCTGACAGTGCAGCGCTCCCTCAGTACTGACCCTCTGACAGTGCAGCGCTCCCTCAGTACTGACCCTCTGACAGTGCAGCGCTCCCTCAGTACTGACCCTCCGACAGTGCGGCGCTAGCTCAGTACTGATCCTCCAACAGTGCAGTGCCCCCTTGGAACTGACCCTCCGACAGTGCGGTGCTCCCTCAGTACTGACCCTCCGACAGTACGGCGCTCCCTCACTACTAACCCTCCGACAGTGCAGTGCCCCCTTACTACTGACCCTCCGACATTGCGGAGCTCCCTCAGTACTGACCCTCCGACAGCGCGGCGCTCCCTCACTACTAACCCTCCGACTGTGCAGTGACCCCTTAATATTGACCCTCCGACAGTGCGGCGCTTCCTCAGTACTGACCCTCTGACAGTGCAGCGCTCCCTCAGTACTGACCCTCCGACAGTGCGGCGCTAGCTCAGTACTGATCCTCCAACAGTGCAGTGCCCCCTTGGAACTGACCCTCCGACAGTGCGGTGCTCCCTCAGTACTGACCCTCCGACAGTACGGCGCTCCCTCACTACTAACCCTCCGACAGTGCAGTGCCCCCTTACTACTGACCCTCCGACATTGCGGAGCTCCCTCAGTACTGACCCTCCGACAGCGCGGCGCTCCCTCACTACTAACCCTCCGACTGTGCAGTGACCCCTTAATATTGACCCTCCGACAGTGCGGCGCTTCCTCAGTACTGACCCTCCGACAGTGCAGCGCTCCCTCAGTAGTGACCCTCCGACATTGCGGCGCTCCCTCAGTAGTGACCCTCCGACAGTGCGGCGCTAGCTCAGTACTGATCCTCCAACAGGGCAGTGCCCCCTTGGAACTGACCCTCCGACATTGCGGAGCTCCCTCAGTACTGACCCCCCCAACAGCGCGACGCGCCCTCAGTCCTGACCATTTGACAGTGCGGAGCTCCCTTAGTACTGACCTGCCGACAGTGCGGAGACCCTCAGTACTGAACCACCCACAGTGCGACGCTCCCTCAACACTGACCCTCCGACAGTGCGGCGCTCCCTCAGGACTGACCGTCTGAAAATGCAGCGCTCCCTCAGTAGTGACCCTCCGACATTGCGGCGCTCCCTTAGTACAGACCCTCCGACAGTGCGGCGCTAGCTCAGTACTGATCCTACAACAGTGCAGTGCCCCCTTGGAACTGAACCTCCCACAGTGCAACGCTCCCTCAACACTGACCCTCCGACAGTGCGGCACTCCCTCAGTACTGACCCTCCGATAGTGCTGTGCTCCCTCAGTACTGACTCTCCGACAGTGCGGTGCCCCCTTAGTACTGACCCACCAACAGTGCAGTGCTCCCTCAGTAGTGACCCTCCGCCAGTGCTGCGCTCCCTCAGTACTGACTCTCCGACAGTGCGGTGCCCTCTTAGTACTGACCCACCGACAGTGCAGTGCTCCCTCAGTACTGACCCTTCGACAGTGCAGTGCCCCCTTAGTACTGACCCTCCGACAGTGCTGCGTTCCTCAGTACTGACCCTCCAACAGTGCGGCATTCCCTCAGTACTGAACCGCCGACAGCCCGGCGCTCCCTCGGTACTGACCCTCCGACAGTGCAGCGCTCCCTCAGTACTGAGCATTGGACAGTGCGGTGCTCCCTTAGTACTGACCCTCCGACAGTGCAGTTCCATCAGTACTGACCCTCCGACAGTGAAGCGCTCCCTCAGTACTGACCCTCTGACAGTGCGGCGTTCCCTCAGTACTGACCCTCCGACAGTGCAGCACTCCTTCAGTACTGACCCTCTGACAGTGCGGTGCTTCCTCAGTACTGACCCTCTGACAGTGCAGTGCCCCCTTAGTACTGACCGACCGACAGTGCAGTGCCCTCTTAGTACTGACCCACTGAAAGCGCGGTGCTCCGTCAGTACTGACAGTCCGATAGTGCAGCACGCCCTCAGTACTGACCCTCTGACAGTGCGGCGCACTCTCAGTACTGACCCTCCGACAGTGCGGCGCCCCCTCAGTACTGACCTTCCGATAGTCCAGCGCTCCTTCGGTACTGACCCTCCGACAGTGCAGCGCTCCCTCAGTACTGACCATTGGACAGTGCGGAGCTCCGTAAGAACTGACCCTCCGACAGTGCGGAGTTCCATCAGTACTGACCCTCTGACAGTGCGGAGCTCCCTTAGTACTGACCCGCTGACAGTGCGGTGCTCCCTCAGTACTGACCCTCTGACAGTGCGGCGCACACTCAGTACTGACCCTCCGACAGTGCGGCGCCCCCTCAGTACTGACCTTCCGACAGTCCAGCGCTCCTTCGGTACTGACCCTCCGACAGTCCAGCGCTCCCTCAGTACTGACCATTGGACAGTGCGAAGCTCCCTTAGTACTGACCCTCCGACAGTGCGGAGTTCCCTCAGTACTGACCCTCTGACAGTGCGGAGCTCCCTGAGTACTGACCCCCTAACAGTGCGGCGCTCACTCAGTACTGACCCTCCAACAGTGTGGAGCTCCCTCAGTCCTGACCCTCCGACAGTGCGGCGCTCCCTCAGTACGGATCCTCCAACAGTGCAGTGCCCCCTTACTACTGACCCTCCGACAGTGCATCGCTCCCTCAGTCCTCACCATTCGACATTGCGGAGTTCCCTCAGTACTGACCCTCCGACAGTGCGGAGCTCCCTCAGTGCTGACCCTCCGACAGTGCGGGACTCCCTCAGTACTGACCCTCAGACATTGCTGCGCTCCCTTAGCACTGACCCTCCGACAGTACGGCGCTCCCTCAGTACGGACTCTCCGACAGTGCGGAGCTCCCTCAGTACTGACCCGCTGACAGTGCGGCAATCCCCCAGCACTGACCCTCCGACAGTGCGGCGCTCCCTCAGTACTGACCCTCCGACAGTGCGGCACTCCCTCAGTACTGACCCTTTGACAGCGCGGCTCTCCCTCAGTACTGACCCTGTAACAGTGCGGCGCTCACTCAGTACTGACCCTCCAACAGTGTGGAGCTCCCTCAGTCCTGACCCTCTGACAGTGCAGCACTCTCTCAGTACTGATCCTCCGACAGTGCAGTGCCCCCTTACTACTGACCCTCTGACAGTGCAGCGTCCCCTTAGTTCTGACCTGCCGACAGAGCGGCGCTCCCACAGTACTGACCCTCCAACAGTGCGCCGCTCCCTCAGTACTGACCCACCGACAGTGCGGAGTCCCCTCAGTACTGAACCTTCCACAGTGCGACACTCCCTCAACACTGACCCTCTGAAAGTGCAGCGCTCCCTCAGTACTGACCCTCCGACAGTGCTGCGTTCCTCAGTACTGACCCTCTGACAGTGCAGCGTCCCCTTAGTTCACACCTGCCGACAGTGCGGCGCACCCTCACTACTGACCCTCCAACAGTGCGCCGCTCCCTCAGTACTGACCCACCGACAGTGCGGCGCTCACTCAGTACTGACCCTCCAACAGTGCGGCACTCCCTCAGTACTGAACCTCCGACAGTCCGGCACTCCCTCAGTACTGACCCTCCGACAGTGCGGCGCTCCCTCAGTACTGACCATTGGACAGTGCGCTGCTCCCTTAGTACTGACCCTCCGACAGTGCGGAGTTCCCTCAGTACTGACCCTCCGACACTGCAGAGCTCCCTCAGTACTGACCCTCCGACAGTGCGGCGCTCCCTCAGTACTGACCCTCTGACAGTGCGGCACTCCCTCAACACTGACCCTCCGACAGTGCAACACCCCCTCAGTACTGACCCTCCAACAGTGCAGCACTCCCTCAGTACTGACCCTCCAACAGTGCGGCGCTCCCTCAGTACTGACCCTCTGACAGTGCAGCACTCCTTCAGTACTGACCCTCCGACAGTGCAGCGCTTCCTCAGTACTGACCCTCTGACAGTACGGCGCACTCTCAGTACTGACCCTTAAACATTGCTGCGCTCCCTTAGTACTGACCCTCCGACAGTGCAGCGGTCCCTCAGTACTGACCCTCCGACAGTGCAGTGATCCTTAGTACTGACCTTCCGACAGTGCGGCGCACAGTCAGTACTGACCCTCCAACAGTGCGGCCCCCCCTCAGTACTGACCTTCCGACAGTCCAGCGCTCCTTCGGTACTGACCCTCCGACAGTGCAGCGCTCCCTCAGTACTGACCATTGGACAGTGCGAAGCTCCTTAAGTACTGACCCTCCGACAGTGCGGAGTTCCCTCAGTACTGACCCTCTGACAGTGCGGAGCTCCCTGAGTACTGACCCGCTGACAGTGTGGTGCTCCCTCAATACTGACCCTCTGACAGTGCAGCGCTCCCTCAGTACTGACCCTCCGATAGTGCGGCGCTCACTCAGTACTGACCCTCCGAAAGTATGGCGCTCACTCGGTACTGACCCTCAGACATTGCTGCGCTCCCTTAGTACTGACCCTCCGACAGTGCGGCGATCCCCCAGCACTGACCCTCCGACAGTGTGGCGATCCCTCAGCACTGACCCTCCGACAGTGCGGCGCTCCCTCAGAACTGACCCTTTGACAGCGTGGCGCTCCCTCAGTACTGACCCCCTAACAGTGCGGCGCTCACTCAGTACTGACCCTCCAACAGTGTGGAGCTCCCTCAGTCCTGACCCTCCGACAGTGCGGCGCTCCCTCAGTACGGATCCTCCAACAGTGCAGTGCCCCCTTACTACTGACCCTCCGACAGTGCATCGCTCCCTCAGTCCTCACCATTCGACATTGCGGAGTTCCCTCAGAACTGACCCTCCGACAGTGCGGAGCTCCCTCAGTGCTGACCCTCCGACAGTGCAGCACTCCCTCAGTACTGACCCTCCAACAGTGCGGCGCTCCCTCAGTACTGACCCTCTGACAGTGCAGCACTCCTTCAGTACTGACCCTCCGACAGTGCAGCGCTTCCTCAGTACTGACCCTCTGACAGTACGGCGCACTCTCAGTACTGACCCTTAAACATTGCTGCGCTCCCTTAGTACTGACCCTCCGACAGTGCGGCGCTTCCTCAGTACTGACCCTCTGACAGTGCAGTGCCCCCTTAATACGGACCCTCTGACAGTGCAGCGGTCCCTCAGTACTGACCCTCCGACAGTGCAGTGATCCTTAGTACTGACCTTCCGACAGTGCGGCGCACAGTCAGTACTGACCCTCCAACAGTGCGGCCCCCCCCTCAGTACTGACCTTCCGACAGTCCAGCGCTCCTTCGGTACTGACCCTCCGACAGTGCAGCGCTCCCTCAGTACTGACCATTGGACAGTGCGAAGCTCCTTAAGTACTGACCCTCCGACAGTGCGGAGTTCCCTCAGTACTGACCCTCTGACAGTGCGGAGCTCCCTGAGTACTGACCCGCTGACAGTGTGGTGCTCCCTCAATACTGACCCTCTGACAGTGCAGCGCTCCCTCAGTACTGACCCTCCGATAGTGCGGCGCTCACTCAGTACTGACCCTCCGAAAGTATGGCGCTCACTCGGTACTGACCCTCAGACATTGCTGCGCTCCCTTAGTACTGACCCTCCGACAGTGCGGTGATCCCCCAGCACTGACCCTCCGACAGTGTGGCGATCCCTCAGCACTGACCCTCCGACAGTGCGGCGCTCCCTCAGAACTGACCCTTTGACAGCGTGGCGCTCCCTCAGTACTGACCCCCTAACAGTGCGGCGCTCACTCAGTACTGACCCTCCAACAGTGTGGAGCTCCCTCAGTCCTGACCCTCCGACAGTGCGGCGCTCCCTCAGTACGGATCCTCCAACAGTGCAGTGCCCCCTTACTACTGACCCTCCGACAGTGCATCGCTCCCTCAGTCCTCACCATTCGACATTGCGGAGTTCCCTCAGAACTGACCCTCCGACAGTGCGGAGCTCCCTCAGTGCTGACCCTCCGACAGTGCGGGACTCCCTCAGTACTGACTCTCAGACATTGCTGCGCTCCCTTAGCACTGACCCTCCGACAGTACGGCGCTCCCTCAGTACGGACTCTCCGACAGTGCGGAGCTCCCTCAGTACTGACCCGCTGACAGTGCGGCAATCCCCCAGCACTGACCCTCCGACAGTGCGGCGCTCCCTCAGTACTGACCCTCCGACAGTGCGGCACTCCTTCAGTACTGACCCTTTGACAGCGCGGCTCTCCCTCAGTACTGACCCTGTAACAGTGCGGCGCTCACTCAGTACTGACCCTCCAACAGTGTGGAGCTCCCTCAGTCCTGACCCTCTGACAGTGCAGCACTCTCTCAGTACTGATCCTCCGACAGTGCAGTGCCCCCTTACTACTGACCCTCTGACAGTGCAGCGTCCCCTTAGTTCTGACCTGCCGACAGAGCGGCGCTCCCACAGTACTGACCCTCCAACAGTGCGCCGCTCCCTCAGTACTGACCCACCGACAGTGCGGGGTCCCCCCAGTACTGAACCTTCCACAGTGCGACACTCCCTCAACACTGACCCTCTGAAAGTGCAGCGCTCCCTCAGTACTGACCCTCCGACAGTGCTGCGTTCCTCAGTACTGACCCTCTGACAGTGCAGCGTCCCCTTAGTTCACACCTGCCGACAGTGCGGCGCACCCTCACTACTGACCCTCCAACAGTGCGCCGCTCCCTCAGTACTGACCCACCGACAGTGCGGCGCTCACTCAGTACTGACCCTCCAACAGTGCGGCACTCCCTCAGTACTGAACCTCCGACAGTCCGGCACTCCCTCAGTACTGACCCTCCGACAGTGCGGCGCTCCCTCAGTACTGACCATTGGACAGTGCGCTGCTCCCTTAGTACTGACCCTCCGACAGTGCGGAGTTCCCTCAGTACTGACCCTCCGACACTGCAGAGCTCCCTCAGTACTGACCCTCCGACAGTGCGGCGCTCCCTCAGTACTGACCCTCTGACAGTGCGGCGCTCCCTCAACACTGACCCTCCGACAGTGCAACACTCCCTCAGTACTGACCCTCCAACAGTGCAGCACTCCCTCAGTACTGACCCTCCGACAGTACGGCACACTCTCAGTACTGACCCTTAAACATGGCTGCGCTCCCTTAGTACTGACCCTCCGACAGTGCGGCGCTTCCTCAGTACTGACCCTCTGACAGTGCAGTGCCCCCTTAATACGGACCCTCCGACAGTGCAGCGGTCCCTCAGTACTGACCCTCCGACAGTGCAGTGATCCTTAGTACTGACCTTCCGACAGTGCGGCGCACACTCAGTACTGACCCTCCAACAGTGCGGCCCCCCCTCAGTACTGACCTTCCGACAGTCCAGCGCTCCTTCGGTACTGACCTTCCGACAGTGCAGCGCTCCCTCAGTACTGACCATTGGACAGTGCGGAGCTCCCTAAGTACTGACCCTCCGACAGTGCGGAGTTCCCTCAGTACTGACCTTCTGACAGTGCGGAGCTCCCTTAGTACTGACCCGCTGACAGTGCAGTGCTTCCTCAGTACTGACCCTCTGACAGTGCGGCGCACACTCAGTACTGACCCTCCGACAGTGCGGCGCCCCCTCAGTACTGACCTTCCGACAGTCCAGCGCTCCTTCGGTACTGACCCTCCGACAGTGCAGCGCTCCCTCAGTACTGACCATTGGACAGTGCGGAGCTCCTTAAGTACTGACCCTCCGACAGTGCGGAGTTCCCTCAGTACTGACCCTCTGACGGTGCGGAGCTCCCTTAGTACTGACCCGCTGACAGTGCAGTGCTCCCTCAGTACTGACCCTCTGACAGTGCGGCGCCCCCTCAGTACTGACCTTCCGACAGTCCAGCGCTCCTTCGGTACTGACACTCCGACAGTGCAGCGCTCCCTCAGTACTGACCATTGGACAGTGCGGAGCTCCGTAAGAACTGACCCTCCGACAGTGCGGAGTTCCATCAGTACTGACCCTCTGACAGTGCGGAGCTCCCTTAGTACTGACCCGCTGACAGTGCAGTGCTTCCTCAGTACTGACCCTCTGACAGTGCGGCGCACACTCAGTACTGACCCTCCGACAGTGCGGCGCCCCCTCAGTACTGACCTTCCGACAGTCCAGCGCTCCTTCGGTACTGACCCTCCGACAGTGCAGCGCTCCCTCAGTACTGACCATTGGACAGTGCGGAGCTCCTTAAGTACTGACCCTCCGACAGTGCGGAGTTCCCTCAGTACTGACCCTCTGACAGTGCGGAGCTCCCTTAGTACTGACCCGCTGACAGTGCAGTGCTCCCTCAGTACTGACCCTCTGACAGTGCGGCGCCCCCTCAGTACTGACCTTCCGACAGTCCAGCGCTCCTTCGGTACTGACACTCCGACAGTGCAGCGCTCCCTCAGTACTGACCCTCTGACAGTGTGGAGCTCCCTTAGTACTGACCCGCTGACAGTGCGGTGCTCCCTCAATACTGACCGTCTGATAGTGCAGCGCTCCCTCAGTACTGACCCTCCGACAGTGCAACACTCCCTCAGTACTGACCCTCCAACAGTGCAGCACTCCCTCAGTACTGACCCTCCAACAGTGTGGCGCTCCCTCAGTACTGACCCTCTGACAGTGCAGCACTCCTTCAGTACTGACCCTCCGACAGTGCAGCGCTTCCTCAGTACTGACCCTCTGACAGTACGGCGCACTCTCAGTACTGACCCTTAAACATTGCTGCGCTCCCTTAGTACTGACCCTCCAACAGTGCGGCGCTTCCTCAGTACTGACCCTCTGACAGTGCAGTGCCCCCTTAATACGGACCCTCCGACAGTGCAGCGCTCCCTCAGTACTGACCCTCCGACAGTGCAGTGATCCTTAGTACTGACCTTCCGACAGTGCGGCGCTCCCTCAGTACTGACCCTCCGAAAGTGCAGTGCCCCCATAGTACTGACCCTCTCACGGTGCAGCGCTCCCTCAGTACTGACCGTCCGAAAGTGCAGTGACCCCTTAGTACTGACCCTCCGACAGTGCAGTGCCCCCTTAGTACTGACCCCCGACATTGCAGCACCCCCTCAGTACTGACCCTCTGAAAGTGCAGCGCTCCCTCAGTACTGACCCTCCGGCAGTACGGCGCTCTCTCAGTACTGACCCTCAGACATTGCTGCGCTCCCTTAGTACTGGCCCTCCGACAGTACGGCGCTCCCTCAGTACTGACTCTCCGACAGTGCGGAGCTCCCTCATTACTGACCCGCTGACAGTGCGGCGCACACCCAGCACTGACCCTCCGACAGTGCGGCGCTCCCTCAGTACTGACCCTCCGACAGTGCGGCGCCCCCTCAGTACTGACCTTCCGACAGTCCAGCGCTCCTTCGGTACTGACCCTCCGACAGTGCAGCGCTCCCTCAGTACTGACCATTGGACAGTGCGGAGCTCCTTAAGTACTGACCCTCCGACAGTGCGGAGTTCCCTCAGTACTGACCCTCTGACAGTGCGGAGCTCCCTTAGTACTGACCCGCTGACAGTGCAGTGCTCCCTCAGTACTGACCCTCTGACAGTGCGGCGCACACTCAGTACTGACCCTCCGACAGTGCGGCGCCCCCTCAGTACTGACCTTCCGACAGTCCAGCGCTCCTTCGGTACTGACACTCCGACAGTGCAGCGCTCCCTCAGTACTGACCATTGGACAGTGCGGAGCTCCTTAAGTACTGACCCTCCGACAGTGCGGAGTTCCCTCAGTACTGACCCTCTGATAGTGTGGAGCTCCCTTAGTACTGACCCGCTGACAGTGCGGTGCTCCCTCAATACTGACCGTCTGATAGTGCAGCGCTCCCTCAGTACTGACCCTCCGACAGTGCAACACTCCCTCAGTACTGACCCTCCAACAGTGCAGCACTCCCTCAGTACTGACCCTCCAACAGTGTGGCGCTCCCTCAGTACTGACCCTCTGACAGTGCAGCACTCCTTCAGTACTGACCCTCCGACAGTGCGGCGCTCCCTCAGTACTGACCCTCTGACAGTGTGGCGCTCCCTCAGTACTGACCCTCTGACAGTGCAGCACTCCTTCAGTACTGACCCTCCGACAGTGCAGCGCTTCCTCAGTACTGACCCTCTGACAGTACGGCGCACTCTCAGTACTGACCCTTAAACATTGCTGCGCTCCCTTAGTACTGACCCTCCAACAGTGCGGCGCTTCCTCAGTACTGACCCTCTGACAGTGCAGTGCCCCCTTAATACGGACCCTCCGACAGTGCAGCGCTGCCTCAGTACTGACCCTCCGACAGTGCAGTGATCCTTAGTACTGACCTTCCGACAGTGCGGCGCTCCCTCAGTACTGACCCTCCGAAAGTGCAGTGCCCCCATAGTACTGACCCTCTCACGGTGCGGCGCTCCCTCAGTACTGACCCTCCGACAGTGCAGTGATCCTTAGTACTGACCTTCCGACAGTGCGGCGCTCCCTCAGTACTGACCCTCCGAAAGTGCAGTGCCCCCATAGTACTGACCCTCTCACGGTGCAGCGCTCCCTCAGTACTGACCGTCCGAAAGTGCAGTGACCCCTTAGTACTGACCCTCCGACAGTGCAGTGCCCCCTTAGTACTGACCCCCGACATTGCAGCACCCCCTCAGTACTGACCCTCTGAAAGTGCAGCGCTCCCTCAGTACTGACCCTCCGGCAGTACGGCGCTCTCTCAGTACTGACCGTCAGACATTGCTGCGCTCCCTTAGTACTGACCCTCCGACAGTACGGCGCTCCCTCAGTACTGACTCTCCGACAGTGCGGAGCTCCCTCATTACTGACCCGCTGACAGTGCGGCGCACACCCAGCACTGACCCTCCGACAGTGCGGCGCTCCCTCAGTACTGACCCTCTGACAGTGCAGCACTCCTTCAGTACTGACCCTCCGACAGTGCAGCGCTTCCTCAGTACTGACCCTCTGACAGTACGGCGCACTCTCAGTACTGACCCTTAAACATTGCTGCGCTCCCTTAGTACTGACCCTCCGACAGTGCGGCGCTTCCTCAGTACTGACCCTCTGACAGTGCAGTGCCCCCTTAATACGGACCCTCCGACAGTGCGGCGCTCCCTCAGTACTGACCCTCTGACAGTGCAGCACTCCTTCAGTACTGACCCTCCGACAGTGCAGTGATCCTTAGTACTGACCTTCCGACAGTGCGGCGCTCCCTCAGTACTGACCCTCTGGCAGCGCGGCGCTCCCTCAATACTGACCCTCTGACAGCATGGCGCTCCCTCAGTACTGACCCTCCGACAGTGGAGTGCCCCCTTAATATTGACCCTCCGACAGCGCGGCGCTCCCTCAGTACTGACCCTCCGACAGTGCGGTGCAAGCTCAGTCCTGATCCTCCAACAGTGCAGTGCCCCCTTGGAACTGACCCTCCAACAGTGCGGCGCTCCCTCAGTACTCACCATCCAACAGTGCGGAGCGCCCTCAGTACTGACCCTCCAACAGCGCGGCGCCCCCTCAGTCCTGACCATTTGACAGTGTGGAGCTCCCTTAGTGCTGACCCTCCGACAGTGCGGAGTCCCCTCAGTACGAACCTCCCACTGTGCGGCGCTCCCTCAACACTGACCCTCCGACAGTGCGGCGCTCCCTCAGTACTGACCCTCTGACAGTGCGGAGCTCCCTCAGTACTGACCCTCCGACAGTACAGCGCTCTCTCAGTACTGACCCTCAGTCATTGCTGCGCTCCCTCAGTACTCACCCTGCGACAGTGCGGCGCTCCCTCAGTACTGACGCACCGACAGTGCGGTGCTCCCTCAGTACTGACCCTCCCACAGTGCAATGCCCCCTTAGTACTGACCCTCCGACAGTCCGGCGCTCCCTCGGTACTGACCCTCTGACAGTGCAGCGTCCCCTTAGTACTAACCTGCCGACAGTGTGGCGTTCCCTCACTACTGACCCTCCAACAGTGCGCCGCTCGCTCAGTACTGACCCTCCGACAGTGTGGCACTCCCTCAGTACTGAACCTCCTAAAGTGCAGTGCCCCCTTAGTACTGACCGTCCGACAGTGCAGTGCCCCCTTAGTACTGGCCACCGATAGCGCGGCGCTCTCTCAGTACTGACACTCCGACAGTGCAGCACGCCCTCACTACTGACCCTCTGACAGAACGGCGCTTACTGAGTACTGACGCTCTGATAGTGCGGCGCTCCCTCAGTACTGACCCTCCGACAGTGCAGCACTCCCTCAGTACTGACTCTCCAACAGTGCAGCGCTCCTTCAGTACTGACCCTCTAACAGGGCGGCGCTCCCTCAGTACTGACCCTACAACAGTGCGGAGTTCCCTCAGTACTGACCATTGGTCAGTGCGGAGCTCCCTTAGTACTGATTCTCCGACAGTGCGGAGTTCCCTCATTAATGACCCGCTGACAGTGCGGCGCTCCCTCAGTACTGACCCTCCGACAGTGCGGTTCTCCCTCAATACTGACCCTCTGACAGCGCAGCGCTCCCTCAGTACTGACCCTATGACAGTGCGGCACTCCCTCAGTACTGACCCTCTGACAATGCGTCGCTCCCTCAGTAGTGACCCTCCGACATTGCGGCGCTCCCTTAGTACTGACCCTCCGACAGTGCGGCGCTCCCTCAGTACAGACCATCCAACAGTGCGGCGCTCACTCAGTACTGAGCCTCCAAGAGTGCGGAGCTCCCTCAGTACTGAACATCCAACAGCGCGGCGCCCCCTCAGTCCTGACCATTTGACAGTGCGGAGCTCCCTTAGTACTGACCTGCCGACAGTGCGGAGTCCCCTCAGTACTGAACCTCCCACAGTGCGACACTCCCTCAACACTGACGATCCGACAGTGCAGCGCTCCCTCAGTACTGACCCTCCGACAATGCTGCGTTCCTCAGTACTGACCCTCTGACAGTGCAGCGCCCCCTTAGTTCTGACCTGCCGACAGAGCGGCGCTCCCACAGTACTGACCCTCCAACAGTGCGCCGCTCCCTCAGTACTGACCCACCGACAGTGCGGCGCTCACTCAGTACTGACCCTCCAACAGTCCGGCACTCCCTCAGTACTGACCCTCCGACAGAGCGGCGCTCCCTCAGTACTGACCATTGGACAGTGCGGTGCTCCTTTAGTACTGACCCTCCAACAGTGCGGAGTTCCCTCAGTACTGACCCTCCGACAGTGCAGAGCTCCCTCAGTACTGACCCTCCGACAGTGCGGCGATCCCTCAGTACTGACCCTCTAACTGTGCGGCGCTCCCTCAGTACTGACCTTCTGACAGTGCGGAGCTCCCTCAGTACTGACCCTCCGACAGTGCGGCGCTCCCTCAGTACTGACGCACCGACAGTGCGGTGCTCCCTCAGTACTGACCCTCCGACAGTGCAGTGCTCCCTTAGTACTGACCCTCCGACAGTCCGGTACTCCCTCAGTACTGAACCTTCAACAGTGCAGTGCCCCCTTAGTACTGACCCTCCAACAGTGCTGCGTTCCTCAGTACTGACCCTCTGACAGTGCAGCGTCCCCTTAGTACTAACCTGCCGACAGTGTGGCGCTCCCTCACTACTGACCCTCCAACAGTGCTCCGCTCGCTTAGTACTGACCCTCCGACAGTGTGGCACTCCCTCAGTACTGAACCTCCTAAAGTGCAGTGCCCCCTTAGTACTGACCGTCCGACAGTGCAGTGCCCCCTTAGTACTGACCACCGACAGCGCGGCGCCCTCTCAGTACTGACACTCCGACCGTGCAGCACGCCCTCACTACTGACCCTCTGACAGAGCGGCGCTTACTGAGTACTGACGCTCTGACAGTGCGGCGCTCCCTCAGTACTGAGCCTCCGACAGTGCAGCACTCCCTCATTACTGACCCTCCAACAGTGCAGCACTCCTTCAGTACTGACCCTCTAACAGGGCGGCGCTCCCTCAGTACTGACCCTACAACAGTGCGGAGTTCCCTCAGTACTGACCATTGGTCAGTGCGGCGCTCCCTTAATACTGATCCTCCGACAGTGCGGAGTTCCCTCATTAATAACCCGCTGACAGCGAAGCGCTCCCTCAGTACTGACCCTATGACAGTGCGGCACTCCCTCAGTACTGACCCTCTGACAATGCGGCGCTCCCTCAGTAGTGACCCTCCGACATTGCGGCGCTAGCTCAGTACTGATCCTCCAATAGTGCAGTGCCCCCTTGGAACTGACCCTCCGACAGTGCGGCGCTCCCTCAATACTGACCATCCAACAGTGCGGCGCTCCCTCAGTACTGACCCTCCAAGAGTGCGGAGCTCCCTCAGTACTGAACATCCAACAGCGCGGCGCCCCCTCAGTCCTGAACATTTTACAGTGCGGAGCTCCCTTAGTACTGACCCACCGACAGTGCGGAGTCCTCTCAATACTGAACCTCCCACAGTGCGACACTCCCTCAACACTGACACTCCGACAGTGCGGCGCTCCCTCAGTACTGACCCTCTGAAAGTGCAGCGCTCTCTCAGTACTGACCCTCCGACAATGCTGCGTTCCTCAGTACTGACCCTCTGACAGTGCAGCGTCCCCTTAGTTCTGACCTGCCAACAGAGCGGCGCTCCCACAGTACAGACCCTCCAACAGTGCGCCGCTCCCTCAGTACTGACCCTCTGACAGTATGGCGCTCCCTCAGTACTGACCCTCCGACAATACGGCGCTCTCTCTCAGTACTGACACTCAGACATTGCTGCGCTCCCTTAGTACTGACCCTCTGACAGTGCGGCGCTCCCTCAACACTGACCCTCCAACAGTGCAGCACTCCCTCAGTACTGACCCTCCAACAGTGCGGCGCTCCCTCAGTACTGACCCTCCGACAGTGCAGCACTCCTTCAGTACTGACCCTCCGACAGTGCGGCACTCCCTCAGTACTGACCCTCTGACAGTACGGCGCTCTCTCAGTACTGACCCTCAGACATTGCTGCGCTCCCTTAGTACTGACCCTCCGACAGTGCGGCGCTTCCTCAGTACTGACCCTCTGACAGTGCAGTGCCCCCTTAGTACGGACCCTCCGACAGTGCAGCGCTCCCTCAGTACTGACCCTCCGACAGTGCAGTGATCCTTAGTACTGACCTTCCGACAGTGCGGCGCTCCCTCAGTACTGACCCTCCGACAGTGCAGTGCCCCCTTAGTACTGACCCACCGACACTGCAGCACTCCCTCAGTACTGACCATCTGACAGTGCGGCGCACACTCAGTACTGACCCTCCGACAGTGCGGCGCCCCCTCAGTACTGACCCTCCGACAGTCCGGCGCTCCTAAGGTACTGACCCTCCAACAGTGCGGCGCTCCCTCAGTACTGAACCTCCGACAGTGCAGCGCTCCCTCAGAGCTGACCCTCCGATAGTGCGGCGCTCCCTCACTACTGACCCTCTGAAATTGCAGCGCTCCTTCAGTACTGACCGTCTGACAGTGTGGCGCTCCCTCACTACTGACCCTCCAACAGTGCGCCACTCGCTCAGTACTGAACCTCCTAAAGTGCAGTGCCCCCTTAGTACTGACCGTCCGACAGTGCAGTGCCCCCTTAGTACTGGCCACTGACAGCGCGGCGCTCTCTCAGTACTGACACTTGACAGTGCAGCATGCCCTCACTACTGACCCTCTGACAGAGCGGCGCTTACTGAGTACAGACGCTCTGACAGTGCGGCGCTCCCTCAGTACTGACCCTTCGACAGTGCGCCGCTCCCTCAGTACTGACCCTCCAACAGTGCGGCGTTCCTTCAGTACTGACCCTCTAACAGGGCAGCGCTCCCTCAGTACTGACCCTACAACAGTGCGGAGTTCCCTCAGTACTGACCATTGGTCAGTACGGAGCTCCCTTAGTACTGACCCTCCGACAGTGCGGAGTTCCCTCATTAATGACCTTTGACAGTGCGGCGCTCCCTCAGCACTGACCCTCCGACAGTGCAGTTCTCCCTCAGTACTGACCCTCTGACAATGCGGCGCTCCCTCATTACTGACCCTCTGACAGTGCAGCGCTCCCTCAGTACTGACCCTCTGACAATGCGGCGCACCCTCAGTACTGACGCTCCGGCAGGGCGGAGTTCCCTCAGTACTGACCCTCCGAAAGTGCGGAGTCCCTCAGTACTGACCCTCTGACAGTGCGGCGCTCCCTCAGCACTGACCCTCTGAAAGTGCGGCGCTCCCTCAGCACTGACCCTCCGACAGTGCAACGCTCGCTCAGTACTGACCCTCCGACAGCGCCGCGCTCCCTCAGTACTGACCCTCTGACAGCGTGACACTCCCTCTGTACTGACCCTCTGACAATGCAGCGCTCCCTCAGTACTGACCATTTGACAGTGCAGTTCCTCCTTAGTACTGACCCTCCGACAGTGCAGGACTCCTTCAGCACTGAGCATCTGACAGTACGGCGCTTCCTCAGTACTGACCCTCCGACAGTGCAGTGCCCCCTTAGTACTGACCATCCGACAGTGCAGCGCTCCCTCAGTACTGACCCTCTGACAGTGCAGTGACCCTCAGTACTGACCCTCTGACAGTGCGGCGCCCCCTCAGTACTGACCCTCCGACAGTCCAGCGCTCCTTCGGTACTGACCCTCCGACAGTGCAGTGCTCCCTCAGTACTGACCATTGGACAGTGCGGAGCTCCCTAAGTACTGACCTTCCGACAGTGCGGAGTTCCCTCAGTACTGACCCTCTGACAGTGCGGAGCTCCCTTAGCACTGACCCGCTGACAGTGCGGAGCTCCCTCAATACTGACCCTCCGACAGTGCAGCGCTCACTCAGTACTGACCCTCCCACAGTATGGCGCTCACTCGGTACTGACCCTCAGACATTGCTGCGCTCCCTTAGTACTGACCCTCCGACAGTGTGGAGCTCCCTCAGTCCTGACCCTCGGACACTGCGGCATTCCCTCAGTACTGACCCTCTGACAGTGCGGAGCTCCCTCAGTACTGACCCGCTGACAGTGCGGAGCTCCCTCAGTACTGACCCTCCGACAGTACGGCGCTCCCTCAGTACTGACCCTCAGACATTGCTGCGCTCCCTGAGCACTGACTCTCTGACAGTACGGCACTCCCTCAGTGCTGACTCTCCGACAGTGCGGAGCTCCCTCAGTACTGACCCGCTGACAGTGCGGCAATCCGCCAGCACTGACCCTCCGACAGTGCAGCGCTCCCTCAGTACTGACCCTCCGACATTGCGGAGCTCCCTCAGTACTGACCCCCCCAACAGCGCGACGCGCCCTCAGTCCTGACCATTTGACAGTGCGGAGCTCCCTTAGTACTGACCTGCCGACAGTGCGGAGTCCCCTCAGTACTGAACCTCCCACAGTGCGACACTCCCTCAACACTGACGATCCGACAGTGCAGCGCTCCCTCAGTACTGACCCTCCGACAATGCTGCGTTCCTCAGTACTGACCCTCTGACAGTGCAGCGCCCCCTTAGTTCTGACCTGCCGACAGAGCGGCGCTCCCACAGTACTGACCCTCCAACAGTGCGCCGCTCCCTCAGTACTGACCCACCGACAGTGCGGCGCTCACTCAGTACTGACCCTCCAACAGTGCGGCACTCCCTCAGTACTGAACCACCGACAGTCCGGCACTCCCTCAGTACTGACCCTCCGACAGAGCGGCGCTCCCTCAGTACTGACCATTGGACAGTGCGGTGCTCCTTTAGTACTGACCCTCCAACAGTGCGGAGTTCCCTCAGTACTGACCCTCCGACAGTGCAGAGCTCCCTCAGTACTGACCCTCCGACAGTGCGGCGATCCCTCAGTACTGACCCTCTAACTGTGCGGCGCTCCCTCAGTACTGACCTTCTGACAGTGCGGAGCTCCCTCAGTACTGACCCTCCGACAGTGCGGCGCTCCCTCAGTACTGACGCACCGACAGTGCGGTGCTCCCTCAGTACTGACCCTCCGACAGTGCAGTGCTCCCTTAGTACTGACCCTCCGACAGTCCGGTACTCCCTCAGTACTGAACCTTCAACAGTGCAGTGCCCCCTTAGTACTGACCCTCCAACAGTGCTGCGTTCCTCAGTACTGACCCTCTGACAGTGCAGCGTCCCCTTAGTACTAACCTGCCGACAGTGTGGCGCTCCCTCACTACTGACCCTCCAACAGTGCTCCGCTCGCTTAGTACTGACCCTCCGACAGTGTGGCACTCCCTCAGTACTGAACCTCCTAAAGTGCAGTGCCCCCTTAGTACTGACCGTCCGACAGTGCAGTGCCCCCTTAGTACTGACCACCGACAGCGCGGCGCCCTCTCAGTACTGACACTCCGACAGTGCAGCACGCCCTCACTACTGACCCTCTGACAGAGCGGCGCTTACTGAGTACTGACGCTCTGACAGTGCGGCGCTCCCTCAGTACTGAGCCTCCGACAGTGCAGCACTCCCTCATTACTGACCCTCCAACAGTGCAGCACTCCTTCAGTACTGACCCTCTAACAGGGCGGCGCTCCCTCAGTACTGACCCTACAACAGTGCGGAGTTCCCTCAGTACTGACCATTGGTCAGTGCGGCGCTCCCTTAATACTGATCCTCCGACAGTGCGGAGTTCCCTCATTAATAACCCGCTGACAGCGAAGCGCTCCCTCAGTACTGACCCTATGACAGTGCGGCACTCCCTCAGTACTGACCCTCTGACAATGCGGCGCTCCCTCAGTAGTGACCCTCCGACATTGCGGCGCTAGCTCAGTACTGATCCTCCAATAGTGCAGTGCCCCCTTGGAACTGACCCTCCGACAGTGCGGCGCTCCCTCAATACTGACCATCCAACAGTGCGGCGCTCCCTCAGTACTGACCCTCCAAGAGTGCGGAGCTCCCTCAGTACTGAACATCCAACAGCGCGGCGCCCCCTCAGTCCTGAACATTTTACAGTGCGGAGCTCCCTTAGTACTGACCCACCGACAGTGCGGAGTCCCCTCAATACTGAACCTCCCACAGTGCGACACTCCCTCAACACTGACACTCCGACAGTGCGGCGCTCCCTCAGTACTGACCCTCTGAAAGTGCAGCGCTCTCTCAGTACTGACCCTCCGACAATGCTGCGTTCCTCAGTACTGACCCTCTGACAGTGCAGCGTCCCCTTAGTTCTGACCTGCCAACAGAGCGGCGCTCCCACAGTACAGACCCTCCAACAGTGCGCCGCTCCCTCAGTACTGACCCTCTGACAGTATGGCGCTCCCTCAGTACTGACCCTCCGACAATACGGCGCTCTCTCTCAGTACTGACACTCAGACATTGCTGCGCTCCCTTAGTACTGACCCTCTGACAGTGCGGCGCTCCCTCAACACTGACCCTCCAACAGTGCAGCACTCCCTCAGTACTGACCCTCCAACAGTGCGGCGCTCCCTCAGTACTGACCCTCCGACAGTGCAGCACTCCTTCAGTACTGACCCTCCGACAGTGCGGCACTCCCTCAGTACTGACCCTCTGACAGTACGGCGCTCTCTCAGTACTGACCCTCAGACATTGCTGCGCTCCCTTAGTACTGACCCTCCGACAGTGCGGCGCTTCCTCAGTACTGACCCTCTGACAGTGCAGTGCCCCCTTAGTACGGACCCTCCGACAGTGCAGCGCTCCCTCAGTACTGACCCTCCGACAGTGCAGTGATCCTTAGTACTGACCTTCCGACAGTGCGGCGCTCCCTCAGTACTGACCCTCCGACAGTGCAGTGCCCCCTTAGTACTGACCCACCGACACTGCAGCACTCCCTCAGTACTGACCATCTGACAGTGCGGCGCACACTCAGTACTGACCCTCCGACAGTGCGGCGCCCCCTCAGTACTGACCCTCCGACAGTCCGGCGCTCCTAAGGTACTGACCCTCCAACAGTGCGGCGCTCCCTCAGTACTGAACCTCCGACAGTGCAGCGCTCCCTCAGAGCTGACCCTCCGATAGTGCGGCGCTCCCTCACTACTGACCCTCTGAAATTGCAGCGCTCCTTCAGTACTGACCGTCTGACAGTGTGGCGCTCCCTCACTACTGACCCTCCAACAGTGCGCCACTCGCTCAGTACTGAACCTCCTAAAGTGCAGTGCCCCCTTAGTACTGACCGTCCGACAGTGCAGTGCCCCCTTAGTACTGGCCACTGACAGCGCGGCGCTCTCTCAGTACTGACACTTGACAGTGCAGCATGCCCTCACTACTGACCCTCTGACAGAGCGGCGCTTACTGAGTACAGACGCTCTGACAGTGCGGCGCTCCCTCAGTACTGACCCTTCGACAGTGCGCCGCTCCCTCAGTACTGACCCTCCAACAGTGCGGCGTTCCTTCAGTACTGACCCTCTAACAGGGCAGCGCTCCCTCAGTACTGACCCTACAACAGTGCGGAGTTCCCTCAGTACTGACCATTGGTCAGTACGGAGCTCCCTTAGTACTGACCCTCCGACAGTGCGGAGTTCCCTCATTAATGACCTTTGACAGTGCGGCGCTCCCTCAGCACTGACCCTCCGACAGTGCAGTTCTCCCTCAGTACTGACCCTCTGACAATGCGGCGCTCCCTCATTACTGACCCTCTGACAGTGCAGCGCTCCCTCAGTACTGACCCTCTGACAATGCGGCGCACCCTCAGTACTGACGCTCCGGCAGGGCGGAGTTCCCTCAGTACTGACCCTCCGAAAGTGCGGAGTCCCTCAGTACTGACCCTCTGACAGTGCGGCGCTCCCTCAGCACTGACCCTCTGAAAGTGCGGCGCTCCCTCAGCACTGACCCTCCGACAGTGCAACGCTCGCTCAGTACTGACCCTCCGACAGCGCCGCGCTCCCTCAGTACTGACCCTCTGACAGCGTGACACTCCCTCTGTACTGACCCTCTGACAATGCAGCGCTCCCTCAGTACTGACCATTTGACAGTGCAGTTCCTCCTTAGTACTGACCCTCCGACAGTGCAGGACTCCTTCAGCACTGAGCATCTGACAGTACGGCGCTTCCTCAGTACTGACCCTCCGACAGTGCAGTGCCCCCTTAGTACTGACCATCCGACAGTGCAGCGCTCCCTCAGTACTGACCCTCTGACAGTGCAGTGACCCTCAGTACTGACCCTCTGACAGTGCGGCGCCCCCTCAGTACTGACCCTCCGACAGTCCAGCGCTCCTTCGGTACTGACCCTCCGACAGTGCAGTGCTCCCTCAGTACTGACCATTGGACAGTGCGGAGCTCCCTAAGTACTGACCTTCCGACAGTGCGGAGTTCCCTCAGTACTGACCCTCTGACAGTGCGGAGCTCCCTTAGTACTGACCCGCTGACAGTGCGGAGCTCCCTCAATACTGACCCTCCGACAGTGCAGCGCTCACTCAGTACTGACCCTCCCACAGTATGGCGCTCACTCGGTACTGACCCTCAGACATTGCTGCGCTCCCTTAGTACTGACCCTCCGACAGTGCGGCGATCACTCAGTACTGACCCTCCAACAGTGTGGAGCTCCCTCAGTCCTGACCCTCGGACACTGCGGCATTCCCTCAGTACTGACCCTCTGACAGTGCGGAGCTCCCTCAGTACTGACCCGCTGACAGTGCGGAGTTCCCTCAGTACTGACCCTCAAACAGTGCGGAGCTCCCTCAGTACTGACCCTCCGACAGTACGGCGCTCCCTCAGTACTGACCCTCAGACATTGCTGCGCTCCCTGAGCACTGACTCTCTGACAGTACGGCACTCCCTCAGTGCTGACTCTCCGACAGTGCGGAGCTCCCTCAGTACTGACCCGCTGACAGTGCGGCAATCCGCCAGCACTGACCCTCCGACAGTGCAGCGCTCCCTCAGTACTGACCCTCCGACAGTGCGGCGCTCCCTCAGTACTGACCCTTTGACAGCGCGGCGCTCCCTCAGTACTGACCCTCTAACAGTGCGGCGCTCACTCAGTACTGACCCTCCAGCAGTGTGGAGCTCCCTCAGTCCTGACCCTCCGACAGTGCAGCACTCCCTCAGTACTGATCCTCCGACAGTGCAGTCCCCCTTACTATTGACCCTCCGACAGTGCGGCGCTCCCTCAGTACTGACCCTCTGACAGTGCAGCGCTCCCTCAGTAGTGACCCTCCGACAGTGCGGCGCGAGCTCAGTACTGACCCTCCGATAGTGCGGCACTCCCTCAGTATGACCCTCCGACAGTGCGGCGCGAGCTCAGTACTGATCCTCCAACAGTGCAGTGCCCCCTTGGAACTGACCCTCCAACAGTGCGGCGCTCCCTCAGTACTGACCCTCCGACAGTGCGGCGCTCCCTCAGTACTGACCCTTTGACAGCGCGGCGCTCCCTCAGTACTGACCCTCTAACAGTGCGGCGCTCACTCAGTACTGACCCTCCAGCAGTGCGGCGCCCCCTCAGTACTGACCTTCCGACAGTCCAGCGCTCCTTCGGTACTGACCCTCCGACAGTGCAGCGCTCCCTCAGTACTGACCATTGGACAGTGCGGAGCTCAAGTACTGACCCTCCGACAGTGCGGAGTTCCCTCAGTACTGACCCTCTGACAGTGCGGAGCTCCCTTAGTACTGACCCGCTGACAGTGCAGTGCTCCCTCAGTACTGACCCTCTGACAGTGCGGCGCACACTCAGTACTGACCCTCCGACAGTGCGGCGCCCCCTCAGTACTGACCTTCCGACAGTCCAGCGCTCCTTCGGTACTGACGCTCCGACAGTGCAGCGCTCCCTCAGTACTGACCATTGGACAGTGCGGAGCTCCTTAAGTACTGACCCTCCGACAGTGCGGAGTTCCCTCAGTACTGACCCTCTGACAGTGCGGAGCTCCCTTAGTACTGACCCTCTGACAGTGCAGCGCTCCCTCAGTACTGACCCTCCGACAGTGCAACACTCCCTCAGTACTGACCCTCCAACAGTGCAGCACTCCCTCAGTACTGACCCTCCAACAGTGCAGCACTCCCTCAGTACTGACCCTCCGACAGTGCGGCGCTTCCTCAGTACTGACCCTCTGACAGTGCAGTGCCCCCTTAATACGGACCCTCCGACAGTGCAGCGCTCCCTCAGTACTGACCCTCCGACAGTGCAGTGATCCTTTGTACTGACCTTCCGACAGTGCGGCGCTCCCTCAGTACTGACCCTCCGAAAGTGCAGTGCCCCCATAGTACTGACCCTCTCACGGTGCGGCGCTCCCTCAGTACTGACCGTCCGAAAGTGCAGTGACCCCTTAGTACTGACCCTCCGACAGTGCAGTGCCCCCTTAGTACTGACCCCCGACATTGCAGCACCCCCTCAGTACTGACCCTCTGAAAGTGCAACGCTCCCTCAGTACTGACCCTCCGGCAGTACGGCGCTCTCTCAGTACCGACCCTCAGACATTGCTGCGCTCCCTTAGTACTGACCCTCCGACAGTACGGCGCTCCCTCAGTACTGACTCTCCGACAGTGCAGAGCTCCCTCATTACTGACCCGCTGACAGTGCGGCGCACACCCAGCACTGACCTTCCGACAGTGCGGCGCTCCCTCAGTACTGACCCTCGCGGCGCTCCCTCAATACTGACCCTCTGACAGCACGGCGCTCCCTCAGTACTGACCCTCCGACAGTGGAGTGCCCCCTTAATATTGACCCTCCGACAGCGCGGCGCTCCCTCAGTACTGACCCTCCGACAGTGCGGCGCAAGCTCAGTCCTGATCCTAAAACAGTGCAGTGCCCCCTTGGAACTGACCCTCCAACAGTGCGGCGCTCCCTCAGTACTCACCATCCAACAGTGCGGAGCGCCCTCAGTACTGACCCTCCAACAGCGCGGCGCCCCCTCAGTCCTGACCTATTGACAGTGCGGAGCTCCCTTAGTGCTGACCCTCCGACAGTGCGGAGTCCCCTCAGTACGAACCTCCCACTGTGCGGCGCTCCCTCAACACTGACCCTCCGACAGTGCGGCGCTCCCTCAGTACTGACCCTCTGAAAGTGCAGCGCTCCCTCAGTACTGACCCTCTGACAGTGCGGAGCTCCCTCAGTACTGACCCTCCGACAGTACAGCGCTCTCTCAGTACTGACCCTCAGTCATTGCTGCGCTCCCTCAGTACTCACCCTGCGACAGTGCGGCGCTCCCTCAGCACTGACACACCGACAGTGCGGTGCTCCCTCAGTACTGACCCTCCCACAGTGCAATGCCCCCTTAGTACTGACCCTCCGACAGTCCAGCGCTCCCTCGGTACTGACCCTCTGACAGTGCAGCGTCCCCTTAGTACTAACCTGCCGACAGTGTGGCGTTCCCTCACTACTGACCCTCCAACAGTGCGCCGCTCGCTCAGTACTGACCCTCCGACAGTGTGGCACTCCCTCAGTACTGAACCTCCTAAAGTGCAGTGCCCCCTTAGTACTGACCGTCCGACAGTGCAGTGCCCCCTTAGTACTGACCACCGACAGCGCGGCGCTCTCTCAGTACTGACACTCCGACAGTGCAGCACGCCCTCACTACTGACCCTCTGACAGAACGGCGCTTACTGAGTACTGACGCTCTGATAGTGCGGCGCTCCCTCAGTACTGACCCTCCGACAGTGCAGCACTCCCTCAGTACTGACTCTCCAACAGTGCAGCACTCCTTCAGTACTGACCCTCTAACAGGGCGGCGCTCCCTCAGTACTGACCCTACAACAGTGCGGAGTTCCCTCAGTACTGACCATTGGTCAGTGCGGAGCTCCCTTAGTACTGATCCTCCGACAGTGCAGAGTTCCCTCATTAATGACCCGCTGACAGTGCGGCGCTCACTCAGTACTGACCCTCCGACAGTGCGGTTCTCCCTCAATACTGACCCTCTGACAGCGCAGCGCTCCCTCAGTACTGACCCTATGACAGTGCGGCGCTCCCTCAGTACTGACCTTCTGACAATGCGTCGCTCCCTCAGTAGTGACCCTCCGACATTGCGGCGCTCCCTTAGTACTGACCCTCCGACAGTGCGGTGCTAGCTCAGTACTGATCCTCCAACAGTGCAGTGTCCCCTTGGAACTGACCCTCCGACAGTGCGGCGCTCCCTCAGTACAGACCATCCAACAGTGCGGCGCTCACTCAGTACTGAGCCTCCAAGAGTGCGGAGCTCCCTCAGTACTGAACATCCAACAGCGCGGCGCCCCCTCAGTCCTGACCATTTGACAGTGCGGAGCTCCCTTAGTACTGACCTGCCGACAGTGCGGAGTCCCCTCAGTACTGAACCTCCCACAGTGCGACACTCCCTCAACACTGACGATCCGACAGTGCAGCGCTCCCTCAGTACTGACCCTCCGACAATGCTGCGTTCCTCACTACTGACCCTCTGACAGTGCAGCGTCCCCTTAGTTCTGACCTGCCGACAGAGCGGCGCTCCCACAGTACTGACCCTCCAACAGTGCGCCGCTCCCTCAGTACTGACCCACCGACAGTGCGGCGCTCACTCAGTACTGACCCTCCAACAGTGCGGCACTCCCTCAGTACTGAACCACCGACAGTCAGGCACTCCCTCAGTACTGACCCTCCGACAGAGCGGCGCTCCCTCAGTACTGACCATTGGACAGTGCGATGCTCCCTTAGTACTGACCCTCCAACAGTGCAGAGTTCCCTCAGTACTGACCCTCCGACAGTGCAGAGCTCCCTCAGTACTGACCCTCCGACAGTGCGGCGATCCCTCAGTACTGACCCTCTAACTGTGCGGCGCTCCCTCAGTACTGACCTTCTGACAGTGCGGAGCTCCCTCAGTACTGACCCTCCGACAGTGCGGCGCTCCCTCAGTACTGACGCACCGACAGTGCGGTGCTCCCTCAGTACTGACCCTCCGACAGTGCAGTGCTCCCTTAGTACTGACCCTCCGACAGTCCGGTACTCCCTCAGTACTGAACCTTCAACAGTGCAGTGCCCCCTTAGTACTGACCCTCCAACAGTGCTGCGTTCCTCAGTACTGACCCTCTGACAGTGCAGCGTCCCCTTAGTACTAACCTGCCGACAGTGTGGCGCTCCCTCACTACTGACCCTCCAACAGTGCTCCGCTCGCTTAGTACTGACCCTCCGACAGTGTGGCACTCCCTCAGTACTGAACCTCCTAAAGTGCAGTGCCCCCTTAGTACTGACCGTCCGACAGTGCAGTGCCCCCTTAGTACTGACCACCGACAGCGCGGCGCCCTCTCAGTACTGACACTCCGACAGTGCAGCACGCCCTCACTACTGACCCTCTGACAGAGCGGCGCTTACTGAGTACTGACGCTCTGACAGTGCGGCGCTCCCTCAGTACTGAGCCTCCGACAGTGCAGCACTCCCTCATTACTGACCCTCCAACAGTGCAGCACTCCTTCAGTACTGACCCTCTAACAGGGCGGCGCTCCCTCAGTACTGACCCTACAACAGTGCGGAGTTCCCTCAGTACTGACCATTGGTCAGTGCGGCGCTCCCTTAATACTGATCCTCCGACAGTGCGGAGTTCCCTCATTAATGACCCGCTGACAGCGAAGCGCTCCCTCAGTACTGACCCTCCGACAGTGCGGTTCTCCCTCAATACTGACCCTCTGACAGCGCAGCGCTCCCTCAGTACTGACCCTATGACAGTGCGGCACTCCCTCAGTACTGACCCTCTGACAATGCGGCGCTCCCTCAGTAGTGACCCTCCGACATTGCGGCGCTAGCTCAGTACTGATCCTCCAATAGTGCAGTGCCCCCTTGGAACTGACCCTCCGACAGTGCGGCGCTCCCTCAATACTGACCATCCAACAGTGCGGCGCTCCCTCAGTACTGACCCTCCAAGAGTGCGGAGCTCCCTCAGTACTGAACATCCAACAGCGCGGCGCCCCCTCAGTCCTGAACATTTTACAGTGCGGAGCTCCCTTAGTACTGACCCACCGACAGTGCGGAGTCCCCTCAATACTGAACCTCCCACAGTGCGACACTCCCTCAACACTGACACTCCGACAGTGCGGCGCTCCCTCAGTACTGACCCTCTGAAAGTGCAGCGCTCTCTCAGTACTGACCCTCCGACAATGCTGCGTTCCTCAGTACTGACCCTCTGACAGTGCAGCGTCCCCTTAGTTCTGACCTGCCAACAGAGCGGCGCTCCCACAGTACAGACCCTCCAACAGTGCGCCGCTCCCTCAGTACTGACCCTCTGACAGTACGGCGCTCCCTCAGTACTGACCCTCCGACAATACGGCGCTCTCTCAGTACTGACACTCAGACATTGCTGCGCTCCCTTAGTACTGACCCTCTGACAGTGCGGCGCTCCCTCAACACTGACCCTCCAACAGTGCAGCACTCCCTCAGTACTGACCCTCCAACAGTGCGGCGCTCTCTCAGTACTGACCCTCCGACAGTGCAGCACTCCTTCAGTACTGACCCTCCGACAGTGCGGCACTCCCTCAGTACTGACCCTCTGACAGTACGGCGCTCTCTCAGTACTGACCCTCAGACATTGCTGCGCTCCCTTAGTACTGACCCTCCGACAGTGCGGCGCTTCCTCAGTACTGACCCTCTGACAGTGCAGTGCCCCCTTAGTACGGACCCTCCGACAGTGCAGCGCTCCCTCAGTACTGACCCTCCGACAGTGCAGTGATCCTTAGTACTGACCTTCCGACAGTGCGGCGCTCCCTCAGTACTGACCCTCCGACAGTGCAGTGCCCCCTTAGTACTGACCCACCGACACTGCAGCACTCCCTCAGTACTGACCATCTGACAGTGCGGCGCACACTCAGTACTGACCCTCCGACAGTGCGGCGCCCCCTCAGTACTGACCCTCCGACAGTCCAGCGCTCCTAAGGTACTGACCCTCCAACAGAGCGGCGCTCCCTCAGTACTGACCCTCTGACAGTGCGGCGATCCCTCAGTACTGACCCTCTAACTGTGCGGCGCTCCCTCAGTACTGACACTCTGACAGTGCAGCATGCCCTCACTACTGACCCTCTGACAGAGCGGCGCTTACTGAGTACAGACGCTCTGACAGTGCGGCGCTCCCTCAGTACTGACCCTTCGACAGTGCGCCGCTCCCTCAGTACTGACCCTCCAACAGTGCGGCGTTCCTTCAGTACTGACCCTCTAACAGGGCAGCGCTCCCTTAGTACTGACCCTCCGACAGTGCGGAGTTCCCTCATTAATGACCTTTGACAGTGCGGCGCTCCCTCAGCACTGACCCTCCGACAGTGCAGTTCTCCCTCAGTACTGACCCTCTGACAATGCGGCGCTCCCTCATTACTGACCCTCTGACAGTGCAGCGCTCCCTCAGTACTGACCCTCTGACAATGCGGCGCACCCTCAGTACTGACGCTCCGGCAGGGCGGAGTTCCCTCAGTACTGACCCTCCGAAAGTGCGGAGTCCCTCAGTACTGACCCTCTGACAGTGCGGCGCTCCCTCAGCACTGACCCTCTGAAAGTGCGGCGCTCCCTCAGCACTGACCCTCCGACAGTGCAACGCTCGCTCAGTACTGGCCCTCCGACAGCGCCGCGCTCCCTCAGTACTGACCCTCTGACAGCGTGACACTCCCTCTGTACTGACCCTCTGACAATGCAGCGCTCCCTCAGTACTGACCATCTGACAGTGCAGTTCCTCCTTAGTACTGACCCTCCGACAGTGCAGGACTCCTTCAGCACTGAGCATCTGACAGTACGGCGCTTCCTCAGTACTGACCCTCCGACAGTGCAGTGCCCCCTTAGTACTGACCATCCAACAGTGCAGCGCTCCCTCAGTACTGACCCTCTGACAGTGCAGTGACCCTCAGTACTGACCCTCTGACAGTGCGGCGCCCCCTCAGTACTGACCCTCCGACAGTCCAGCGCTCCTTCGGTACTGACCCTCCGACAGTGCAGTGCTCCCTCAGTACTGACCATTGGACAGTGCGGAGCTCCCTAAGTACTGACCTTCCGACAGTGCGGAGTTCCCTCAGTACTGACCCTCTGACAGTGCGGAGCTCCCTTAGTATTGACCCGCTGACAGTGCGGAGCTCCCTCAATACTGACCCTCCGACAGTGCAGCGCTCACTCAGTACTGACCCTCCCACAGTATGGCGCTCACTCGGTACTGACCCTCAGACATTGCTGCGCTCCCTTAGTACTGACCCTCCGACAGTGCGGCGATCACTCAGTACTGACCCTCCAACAGTGTGGAGCTCCCTCAGTCCTGACCCTCGGACACTGCGGCGTTCCCTCAGTACTGACCCTCTGACAGTGCGGAGCTCCCTCAGTACTGACCCGCTGACAGTGCGGAGTTCCCTCAGTACTGACCCTCAAACAGTGTGGAGCTCCCTCAGTACTGACCCTCCGACAGTACGGCGCTCCCTCAGTACTGACCCTCAGACATTGCTGCGCTCCCTGAGCACTGACTCTCTGACAGTACGGCACTCCCTCAGTGCTGACTCTCCGACAGTGCGGAGCTCCCTCAGTACTGACCCGCTGACAGTGCGGCAATCCCCCAGCACTGACCCTCCGACAGTGCAGCGCTCCCTCAGTACTGACCCTCCGACAGTGCGGCGCTCACTCAGTACTGACCCTCCAGCAGTGTGGAGCTCCCTCAGTCCTGACCCTCCGACAGTGCAGCACTCCCTCAGTACTGATCCTCCGACAGTGCAGTCCCCCTTACTATTGACCCTCCGACAGTGTGGCGCTCCCTCAGTACTGACCCTCTGACAGTGCAGCGCTCCCTCAGTAGTGACCCTCCGACAGTGCGGCGCGAGCTCAGTACTGACCCTCCGATAGTGCGGCACTCCCTCAGTACTGACCCTCCGACAGTGCGGCGCGAGCTCAGTACTGATCCTCCAACAGTGCAGTGCCCCCTTGGAACTGACCCTCCAACAGTGCGGCGCTCCCTCAGTACTGACCCTCCGACAGTGCGGCGCTCCCTCAGTACTGACCCTTTGACAGCGCGGCGCTCCCTCAGTACTGACCCTCTAACAGTGCGGCGCTCACTCAGTACTGACCCTCCAGCAGTGTGGAGCTCCCTCAGTCCTGACCCTCCGACAGTGCAGCACTCCCTCAGTACTGATCCTCCGACAGTGCAGTCCCCCTTACTATTGACCCTCCGACAGTGCGGCGCTCCCTCAGTACTGACCCTCTGACAGTGCAGCGCTCCCTCAGTAGTGACCCTCTGACAGTGCGGCGCGAGCTCAGTACTGATCCTCCAACAGTGCAGTGCCCCCTTGGAACTGACCCTCCAACAGTGCGGCGATCCCTCAGTACTGACCATCCAACAGTGCGGCGCTCCCTCAGTACTGACCAAATGAGAGTGCGGAGCTCCCTTAGTATTGACCCACCGACAGTGCGGAGTCCCCTCAGTACTGAACCTCCCACAGTGCGACACTCCCTCAACATTGACACTGCGACAGTGCGGCGCTCCCTCAGCAATGACCCTCTGACAGTGCGGCGCTCCCTCAGTACTGAACCTCTGACAGCGCGCAGTTCCCTCAGTACTGACCCTCCGACAGTGCGGAGCTCCCTCAGTACTGACCCTCCGACAGTGCGGAGCTCCCTCAGTACTGACCCTTTGACATTGCGGCGCTCCCTCAGCACTGACCCTGCGACAGTGCAGCGCTCCCTCAGTACTGACCGTCCGACAGTGCGGCGCTCGCTCAGTACTGACCCTCCGACAGCGCGGCGCTCCCTCAGTATTGACCCTCTGACAGTGCAGCACTCCCTCAGTACTGACCCTCCGACAGTGTGGCGCTCCCTCAGTATTGACCCTCTGACAGTGCAGCGCTCGCTCAGTACTGACCCTCCGACAGTGCAGTTCCCCCTTAGTCCTGACCCTCCGACAGTGCAGCACTCCTTCAGTACTGACCCTCTGACAGTGCGGCGCTTCCTCAGTACTGACCATCCAACAGTGCGGCGCTCCCTCAGTACTGACCCTCCAAGAGTGCGGTGCTCCCTCAGTACTGACCCTCCAACAGCGCGGCACCCCCTCAGTCCTGACCATTTGACAGTGCGGAGTCCCCTCAGTACTGAACCTTCCACAGTGCGGCGCTCCCTCAGTACTGACCCTCAGACATTGCTGCGCTCCCTCAGCACTGACCCTCCGAGAGTGCGGCGCTCCCTCAGTACTGACCCTCCGACAGTGCGTTGCCCCATTAGTACTGACCCTCCGACAGTGCGGTGCTCCCTCAGTACTGAAACTTCAACAGTGCAGTGCCCCCTTAGTTCTGACCCTCTAACAGTGCTGCGTTCCTCAGTACTGACCCTCTGACAGTGCAGCGTCCCCTTAGTACTGACCTGCCGACAGTGCGGCGCTCCCTCACTACTGACCCTCCAACAGTGCGCCGCTCGCTCAGTACTGACACTCCGACAGTGCGGCACTCCCTCAGTGCTGAACCTCCATCAGCGCAGTGCCCCCTTAGTACTGACCCACCGACAGTGCGGCGCTCCCTCAGTACTGACACTCCGACAGTGCAGCAGGCCCTCACTACTGACCCTCTAACAGGGCGGCGCTCCTTCAGTACTGACCCTACAACAGTGTGGAGTTCCCTCAGTACAGACCATTGGTCAGTGCGGTGCTCCCTTAGTACTGACCCTCCGACAGAGCGGAGTTCCCTCAGTACTGACCCTCCGACAGGGCGGAGCTCCCTCATTAATGACGCGCTGACAGTGCGGTGCTCCCTCAGTACTGACCCTCCGAAAGTGCAGCGCTCCCTCAATACTGACCCTCCGACAGTACGGCGCACTCTCAGTACTGACCCTCAGACATTGCTGCGCTCCCTTAGTACTGGCCCTCTGACAGTACGGCGCTCCCTCAGTACTGACTCTCCGACAGTGCGGAGCTCCCTCAGTACTGACCCGCTGACAGTGCGGCGATCCCCCAGCACTGACCCTCCGACAGTGCGGCGCTCCCTCAGTACTGACCCTCTGACAGCGCAGCGCTCCCTCAGTACTGACCCTCCGACAGTGCAGTGCCCCCTTAATATTGACCCTCCGACAGTGCGGCGCTCCCTTAGTACAGACCCTCCGACAGTGCGGCGCTAGCTCAGTACTGATCCTCCAACAGTGCAGTGCCCCCTTGGAACTGAACCTCCGACAGTGCGGCGCTCCCTCAGTACTGACTCTCCAACAGTGCGGTACCCCCTTAGTACTGACCCTCCGACAGTGCGGTGCTCCCTCAGTATTAACCCTCTGACAGTGCAGCGCTCCCTCAGTACTGACCCTCCGACAGTGCGGCGCTCCCTCAGTACTGACCCTCCGACAGTATGGCGCACTCTCAGTACTGACCCTCAGACATTGCTGCGCTCCCTTAGTACTGACCCTCCGACAGTACGGCACTCCCTCAGTACTGACTCTCCGACAGTGCGGAGCTCCCTCAGTACTGACCCGCTGACAGTGCGGCGCTCCCTCAGTACTGACCCTCCGACAGTGCAGTGCCCCCTTGGAACTGACCCTACGACAGTGCGGCGCTCCCTCAGTACTGACCGTCCGACAGTGCGGCGCTCCCTTAGTACAGACCCTCCGACAGTGCGGCGCTAGCTCAGTACAGACCCTCCGACAGTGCGGCGCTAGCTCAGTACTGATCCTCCAACAGTGTAGTGCCCCCTTGGAACTGACCCTCTGACAGTGCGGAGCTCCCTCAGTACTGACCCTCCAACAGCGCGGCACCCCCTCAGTCCTGACCATTTGACAGTGCGGAGCTCCCTTAGTACTGACCCTCCAACAGTGCGGAGTCCCCTCAGTACTGAACCTCCCACAGTGCGGAGCTCCCTCAGTACTGACCCTCAGACATTGCTGCGCTCCCTCAGTACTGACCCTCCGACAGTCCAGCGCTCCCTCACTACTGACCCTCCAACAGTGCGCCACTCGCTCAGTACTGACCCTCCGACAGTGCAGTGCCCCCTTAGTACTGACCGTCCGACACTGCAGTGCCCCCTTAGTACTGACCCACCGACAGCGCTGCGCTCCCTCAGTACAGACACTCCGACAGTGCAGCACGCCCTCACTACTGACCCTCTGACAGTGCGGTGCTTCCTGAATACTGACCCTCTGACAGTGCGGCGCTTCCTGAATACTGACCCTCTGACAGTGCGGCGCTCCCTCAGTACTGACCCTCCGACAGTGCGGCGCTCCCTCAGTACTGACCCTCCGACAGTGCAGCACTCCTTCAGTACTGACCCTACAACAGTGTAGAGTTCCCTCAGTACAGACCATTGGTCAGTGCGGTGCTCCCTCAGTACTGACCCTCCAACAGAGCGGAGTTCCCTCAGTACTGACCCTCCGACAGTGCAGAGCTCCCTCATTAATGACCCGCTGACAGTGCAGTGCTCCCTCAGCATTGACCCTCCGACAGTGCGGCGCTCCCTCAGTATTGACCCTCTGACAGCGCGGAGTTCCCTCAGTACTGACCCTCCGACAGTGCGGAGCTCCCTCAGTACTGACCCGCTGACAGTGCGGTGCTCCCTCAGTACTGACCCTCTGACAGTGCGGCGCACCCTCAGCACTGACCCTCTGACAGTGCGGCGCTCCCTCAGCGCTGAACCTGCGACAGTGCAGCGCTCCCTCAGTACTGACCCTCTGACAGTGCAGCGCTCCCTCAGAACTGACCCTCCGACAGTGCAGTTCCCCCTTAGTACTGACCCTCCGACAGTGCAGCCCTCCTTCAGTACTGACCCTCTGACAGTGCGGCGCTTCCTCAGTACTGACCCTCTGACAGTGCAGTGGCTCCTTAGTACTGACCCTCCGACAGTGCAGCGCTCCCTCAGTACTGACCCTCTGACAGTGCAGCGCTCCCTCAGTACTGACCCTCCGACAGTGCAGCGCACACTCAGTACTGACCCTCTGACAGTGCAGTGCCCTCTTCGTTCTGACCCTCCGACAGTGCGGCGCTCCTTCAGTACTGACCCTCTGACAGTGCGGTGCTTCCTCAGTACTGACCCTCTGACAGTGCAGTGACCCTTAGTACTGACCCTCCCACAGTGCGGCGCTCCCTCAGTACTGACCCTCCCACAGTGCGGTGCCCTCTTAGTCCTGACCCTCCGACAGTGCGGCGCTCCTTCAGTACTGACCATCCAACAGTGCGGCGATCCCTCAGTACTGACCCTCCAACAGTGCAGTGCCCCCTTAGTACTGACCCTCCGACAGTACGGCGCTCCCTCAGTACTGACGCTCAGACATTGCGGCGTTCCCTTAGTACTGACCCTCTGACAGTGCGGCGCTCCCTCAGTACTGACCCTCTGACAGTGCAGTGCCCCCTTAGTACTGACCCTCCGACAGAGCAGCACTCCCTCAGTACTGACCCTCCGACAGTGCTGTGACCCTTAGTACTGACCCTCTGACAGTGCGGCGCTCCCTTAGTACTGACCCTCCGACAGTGCGGCGCTCCCTCAGTACTGACCCTCTGACAGTGCAGTGCCCCCTTAGTACTGACCCTCCGACAGTGCTGTGACCCTTAGTACTGACCCTCTGACAGTGCGGCGCTCCCTCAGCACTGATCCTCCGACAGTGCAGTGCCCTCTCACTACTGACCCTCCGACAGTGCGGTGCTCCCTCAGTACTGACCATTTGACAGTACGGAGCTCCCTCAGTACTGACCCTCCAAGAGCGCGGCACCCCCTCAGTACTGACCATTTGACAGTGCGGATCTCCCTTAGTACTGACCCTTTGACACTGCGGAGTTCCCTCAGTACTGACTCTCCGACAGCGCGGAGCTCTCTCAGTACTGACCCTCTGACAGTGCGGCGCTCCCTCAGTACTGACCCTCTGACAGTGCGGCGCTCCCTCAGTACTGACCCGACAGTACGGCGCTCCTTCAGTACTGACCCACTGACAGTGCGGCACTCCTTCAGTACTGACCCTCTGACAGTGCGGCGCTCCCTCAGTACTGACCATCCGACACTGCAGTGCCCACTTAGTAATGACCGTCCGACAGTGCGGCGCTCCCTCAGTACTGACCCTCCGACAGTGCAGTGCCCCCTTAGTACTGACCCTCCAACATTGCAGCACTCCTTCAGTACTGACCCTCCAACAGTGCAGCGCTCCTTCAGTACTGACCATCCAACAGTGCGGCGCTCCCTCAGTACTGAGCCTACAACTGTGCGGAGCTCCCTCAGTACTGACCCTCCAACAGTGCAGCGCCCCCTCAGTCCTGACCATTTGACAGTGCGGAGCTCTCTTAGTACTGACCCTCCGACAGTGCGGAGTCCCCTCAGTATTGACCCTCCCACAGTGCTGCGCTCCCTCAACACTGACCCTCCGACAGTGAGGCACTCCCTCAGTACTGACCCCCTGAGTGCAGAGCTCCCTCAGTACTGACGCTCAGACATTGCGGTGCTCCCTCAGTACTGACCCACCGACAGTGCGGCGCTCCCTCAGTACTGACCCTCCGACAGTGCACCACTCCCTCAGTACTGACCCTCCGACAGTGCGGCGCTCCTTCAGTACTGACCCTCTAACAGGGCGGCGTTCCTTCAGTACTGACCCTACAACAGTGCGGAGTTCCCTCAGTACAGACCATTGGTCAGTGCGGTGCTCCCTTAGTACTGACCCTCCGACAGAGCGGAGTTCCCTCAGTACTGACCCTCCGACAGTGCGGACCTCCCTCATTAATGACCCGCTGACAGTGCGGTGCTCCCTCAGCATTGACCCTCCGACAGTGCGGCGCTCCCTCAGTACTGACCCTCTGACAGCGCGGAGTTCCCTCAGTACTGACCCTCCGACGGTGCGGAGCTCCCTCAGTACTGACCCTCAGACAGTGCAGCGCTCCCTCAGCACTGACCCTCTGACAATGCGGCGCTCCCTCAGCACTGACCCTGCGACAGTGCAGTGCTCCCTCAGTACTGACCGCCCAACAGTGCGGCGCTCGCTCAGTACTGACCCTCCGACAGCGTGGCGCTCCCTCAGTATTGACCCTCTGACAGTGCAACGCTCCCTCAGTACTGACCATCCGACAGTGCAGTTCCCCCTTCGTACTGACCCTCTGACAGTGCAGCGCTCCCTCAGTACTGACCCTCTGACAGTGCTGTGACCCTTAGTACTGACCCTCCGACAGTGCAGCGCTCCCTCAGTACTGACCCTCCGACAGTGCAGCGCACACTCAGTACTGACCCTCTGACAGTGCAGTGCCCTCTTCGTCCTGACCCTCCGACAGTGCGGCGCTCCTTCAGTCCTGACCCTCTGATAGTGTGGTGCTTCCTCAGTACTGACCCTCTGACAGTGCAGTGACCCTTAGTACTGACCCTCCGACAGTGCAGCGCTCCCTCAGTACTGACCCTCCGACAGTGCAGCGCACACTCAGTACTGACCCTCTGACAGTGCAGTGCCCTCTTCGTCCTGACCCTCCGACAGTGCGGCGCTCCTTCAGTCCTGACCCTCTGATAGTGTGGTGCTTCCTCAGTACTGACCCTCTGACAGTGCAGTGACCCTTAGTACTGACCCTCCCACAGTGCGGCGCTCCCTCAGTACTGACCCTCCGACAGTGCGGCGCACACTCAATACTGACCCTCCGACAGTACGGTGCCCTCTTAGTCTTGACCCTCCGACAGTGCAGTGCTCCTTCAGTACTGACCCTCCAACAGTGCAGTGATCCCTCAGTACTGACCCTCCGACAGTGCAGTGCCCCCTTAGTACTGACCCTCTGACAGTACGGCGCTCCCTCAGTACTGACGCTCAGACATTGCGGCGCTCCCTTAGTACTGACCCTCCGACAGAGCGGCGCTCCCTCAGTACTGACCCTCTGACAGTGCAGTGCCCCCTTAGTACTGACCCTCCGACAGAGCAGCACTCCCTCAGTACTGACCCTCCGACAGTGCTGTGACCCTTAGTACTGACCCTCTGACAGTGCGGCGCTCCCTCAGCACTGATCCTCCGACAGTGCAGCAGGCCCTCACTACTGACCCTCTAACAGGGCGGCGCTCCTTCAGTACTGACCCTACAACAGTGTGGAGTTCCCTCAGTACAGACCATTGGTCAGTGCGGTGCTCCCTTAGTACTGACCCTCCGACAGAGCGGAGCTCCCTCAGTACTGACCCTCCGACAGGGCGGACCTCCCTCATTAATGACGCGCTGACACTGCGGTGCTCCCTCAGTACTGACCCTCCGAAAGTGCAGCGCTCCCTCAGTACTGACCCTCCGACAGTACGGCGCACTCTCAGTACTGACCCTCAGACATTGCTGCGCTCACTTAGTACTGGCCCTCTGACAGTACGGCGCTCCCTCAGTACTGACCCTCTGACAGCGCAGCGCTCCCTCAGTACTGACCCTCCGACAGTGCAGTGCCCCCTTAATATTGACCCTCCGACAGTGCGGCGCTCCCTTAGTACAGACCCTCCGACAGTGCGGCGCGAGCTCAGTACTGATCCTCCAACAGTGCAGTGCCCCCTTGGAACTGAACCTCCGACAGTGCGGCGCTCCCTCAGTACTGACCATCCAACAGTGCGGCGCTCCCTCAGTACTGACCCTCCAACAGTGCGGAGTCCCCTCAGTACTGAACCTCCCACAGTGCGGCGCTCCCTCAGTACTGACCCTCAGACATTGCTGCGCTCCCTCAGTACTGACCCTCCGACAGTGCGGCGCTCCCTCAGTACTGACCCTCTGACAGTGCGGTGCTCCCTCAGTACTGACCATTTAACAGTACGGAGCTCCCTCAGTACTGACCCTCCAAGAGCGCGGCACCCCCTCAGTACTGACCATTTGACAGTGCGGAGCTCCCTTAGTACTGACCCTCTGACACTGCGGAGTTCCCTCAGTACTGACCCTCTGACAGTGCGGCGCTCCCTCAGTACTGACCCCCCGACAGTGCGGCGCTCCCTCAGTACTGACCCACTGACAGTGCGGCACTTCTTCAGTACTGACCCTCTGACAGTGCGGCGCTCCCTCAGTACTGACCATCCGACACTGCAGTGCCCATTTAGTAATGACCCTCCGACAGTGCGGCGCTCCCTCAGTACTGACCCTCCGACAGTGCAGTGCCCCCTTAGTACTGACCCTCCGACATTGCAGCACTCCTTCAGTACTGACCCTCCAACAGTGCGGCGCTCCTTCAGTACTGACCATCCAACAGTGCGGCGCTCCCTCAGTACTGACCCTACAACTGTGCGGAGCTCCCTCAGTACTGACCCTCCAACAGCGCAGCGCCCCCTCAGTCCTGACCATTTGACAGTGCGGAACTCCCTTAGTTCTGACCCTCCGACAGTGCGGAGTCCCCTCAGTACTGAACCTCCGACAGTGCAGCACTCCTTCAGTACTGACCCTACAACAGTGCAGAGTTCCCTCAGTACAGACCATTGGTCAGTGCGGTGCTCCCTCAGTACTGACCCTCCAACAGAGCGGAGTTCCCTCAGTACTGACCCTCCGACAGTGCAGAGCTCCCTCATTAATGACCCGCTGACAGTGCAGTGCTCCCTCAGCATTGACCCTCCGACAGTGCGGCGCTCCCTCAGTATTGACCCTCTGACAGCGCGGAGTTCCCTCAGTACTGACCCTCCGACAGTGCGGAGCTCCCTCAGTACTGACCCTCTGACAGTGCGGCGCTCCCTCAGTACTGACCCTCTGACAGTGCGGCGCACCCTCAGCACTGACCCTCTGACAGTGCGGCGCTCCCTCTGCGCTGACCCTGCGACAGTGCAGCGCTCCCTCAGTACTGACCCTCTGACAGTGCTGTGACCCTTAGTACTGACCCTCTGACAGTGCGGCGCTCCCTCAGCACTGATCCTCCGACAGTGCAGTGCCCTCTCACTACTGACCCTCCGACAGTGCGGTGCTCCCTCAGTACTGACCATTTGACAGTACGGAGCTCCCTCAGTACTGACCCTCCAAGAGCGCGGCACCCCCTCAGTACTGACCATTGGACAGTGCGGAGCTCCCTTAGTACTGACCCTCTGACACTGCGGAGTTCCCTCAGTACTGACTCTCCGACAATGCAGAGTTCCCTCAGTACTGACTCTCCGACAGTGCAGAGTTCCCTCAGTACTGACTCTCCGACAGTGCGGAGCTCCCTCAGTACTGACCCACTGACAGTGCGGCACTCCTTCAGTACTGACCCTCTGACAGTGCGGCGCTCCCTCAGTACTGACCATCCGACACTGCAGTGCCCATTTAGTAATGATCCTCCGACAGTGCGGCGCTCCCTAGGTACTGACCCTCCGACAGTGCATTGCCCCCTTAGTACTGACCCTCCGACATTGCAGCACTCCTTCAGTACTGACCCTCCAACAGTGCGGCGCTCCTTCAGTACTGACCATCCAACAGTGCGGCGCTCACTCAGTACTGACCCTACAACTGTGCGGAGCACCCTCAGTACTGATCCTCCAACAGCGCGGCGCCCCCTCAGTCCTGACCATTTGACAGTGCAGAGCTCCCTTAGTACTGACCCTCCGACAGTGCGGAGTCCCCTCAGTACTGACCCTCCCACAGTGCGGCGCTCCCTCAACACTGACCCTCCGACAGTGAGGCGCTCCTTCAGTACTGACCCCCCGACAGTGCAGCGCTCCCTCAGTACTGACTGTCCGACAGTGCGGCGCTCCCTCAGTACTGACGCTCAGACATTGCGGCGCTCCCTTAGTACTGACCCTCTGACAGTGCAGTGCCCCCTTAGTACTGACCCTCCGACAGAGCAGCGCTCCCTCAGTACTGACCCTCCGACAGTGCTGTGACCCTTAGTACTGACCCTCTGACAGTGCGGCGCTCCCTCAGTACTGACCCTTCGACAGTGCAGTGCCCTCTCACTACTGACCCTCCGACATTGCGGTGCTCCCTCTGTACTGACCATTTGACAGTACGGAGCTCCCTCAGTACTGACCCTCCGACAGTGAGGGGCTCCCTCAGTACTGACCCTCCGACCGTGCATAGATCCCTTAGTACTGACCCTCCGACAGTGCGGAGCTCCCTCATTACTGACCTTACGACACTGCGGAGTTCCCTCAGTACTGACCCTCTGACAGTGCAGAGCTCCCTCAGTACTGACCTTCCGACACTGCGGAGTTCCCTCAGTACTGACCCTCTGACAGTGCGGAGTTCCCTCAGTACTAACCCTCCGACAGTGCGGAGCTCCCTCAGTACTGACCCTCTGACAGTGCATAAATCCCTCAGTACTGACATGCGAGACAGTGCGGAGCTCCCTCAGTACTGCACTGGAATGACTCTTGGATTTTGTGCTCAAGCCTCTGGAGTGGGATTTGATCTTCTGCCTCAAAGCTGAGTGTTTAATCCTCTGAGCCACAGCTAACATTAAATCAATGTGTTGAAATATAAACAGAATGAAGGTGATCTGAAGACTCTCCAAATCCAGACTGTGGTCTCTGGCCCAAAGAGACAATGTCTTAACTGTGCACCAATGTGAATGGCTCGACTGAGAATCCTACAGCATCAGGTGTTAGTAGTAATATCCCAAATACCTGGAACTCAGTGGTGTTGTTCGAGATGGCGTTGACATTAGGCAGCGACCCACCATAGTAAGGCCCTCGAGTGTGAGAGAGGCGGAGTTGATGTACCTTCTGAGCCTGTAACTGGGGGAAAAACAAAAACGTTTACTTAGGCAGACTTAGGCAAGAACAGTAAAAGGCAGCAGCAGCAGCAGGGAATGGCCAGCGCAGGGCAACAGGCAAGAGAAAGAGAAGTGAAGCAAATCTCAGCTCCACTCAAATTGAGTGGCACAAACTTCACACATTCCTTACCCCAGTGAAAACACAAAGACAAACTCTTCAGCATTGGCAATAAGGACACACATCAACACCAGAGATTGTAAAAGTACAATAATTATAAGCTTGATTGGGCCTTGTTCAACAAACACACATGCCCAAAGTGCAAGTACATCCAGGATCAGGTACAGGGTAAAGCTCCTGCTACACCTATCCACATCAAACACTCCCAGGACAGGTACAGCACGGGGTTAGATACAGAGTAAAGCTCGCTCTACACTGTCCCCATCAAACACTCCCAGGACAGGTACAGCACAGGGTTAGATACACAGTAAAACTTCCTCTACACTGGCCCCATCAAACACTCCCAGGACAGGTACAGCACGGGGTTAGATACAGAGTAAAGCTCCCTCTACACTGTCCCCATCAAACACTCCCAGGACAGGTGCAGCATGGGGTTAGATACAGAGTAAAGCTCGCTCTACACTGTCCCCATCAAACACTCCCAGGACAGGTACAGCACAGGGTTAGATACACAGTAAAACTTCCTCTACACTGTCCCCATCAAACACACCCAGGACAGGTACAGCACGGGGTTAGATACAGAGTAAAGCTCCGTCTACAACATCCCCATCAAACACTCCCAGGACAGGTACAGCACGGGGTTAGATACAAAGTAAAGTTCCCTCTACACCGTCCCCTCAAACACTCCCAGGACAGGTACAGCACGGGGTTAGATACAGAGTAAAGCTCTGTCTATTGCTTGGCCTAAATAGCTAAGTGGTTATGGTACTGGGTTTGTAACCCCAAGATCAAGAGTTCAAATCTCACAATGGCAAACTATGAAACAATGTAACTTCATCTGAAACAGATAGAAACGTGTTACTCGGAAGAGTTACACCATCGCCATCAAACACTCCCAGGACAGGTGCAGCACGAGGTTAGATACAGGGTAAAGCTCCCTCTACATTGTCCCCATCAAACACTCCCCGGTCAGGTACAGCACGGGGTTAGATACAGAGTAAAGCTCCCTCTACACTGTCCCCATCAAACTCTCCCAGGACAGGTACAGCACAGGGTTAGATACAGAGTAAAGCTCCCACTACACTGTCCCCATCAAATACTCACAAGGCACTGTCACAAGTACTGGGGAAAGTGGATCCTGTACCATTGCAATGGTCTACACCTGACCCGTGCTGGGACAGGTGTTCTTGCGAACCATCTAGCGAGGGAAGTAGAGAGGCTTTAAACTAAGTAGTGGGGTCAAGGGATCAATTTGGGAAGATGTGGCAAATCAAAGAGTAGAGACAAGGCAAAGAGAAGGTATTATTACAGGAAATGAAAAACAGACCGTGACAGGAAGGGATAGAAAGTACAAATCCAGCAGGAAATCAACGGATGAAATTAGAGGTTACAAAAAGAATAAAAGGATGAAACTAAAAGTTCTGTATGTGAATGCACGATGCATTCGAAACAAAACAGATGAACTGAGAGCGCTCATAGAAATACATAAGTACAATTTGACAGCCATTACAGAGACATGGCTGCAGGACATGGATTGGGACCTGAATCTTAAAGGGTACAGGACATTTAGGAAGGGCAGGAAGCGAAGAAAAGGTAAAGGTATGGCTCTGTTAGTTAATGATATTATGAGCACAATAGAGAGGGGTGACCGAAGTTCGGAAAACCAGGATGAAGAAACTGTTTGGGGAGAGATGAGAAATGGCATTGGCAAGAAGTCACTTGTGGGAGTTGTGTACAGGCAGTAACCACATGGTAGCGTAGAGCATGAAGGAAGAAATAATGGGAGCTTGTCAGAAAGGCGCAGCAATAATCATGGGAGATTTTAATTTACACATGGACTGGAAAAGTCAGATGGGCAAAGGTTTGCAAGACGAGCAGTTCACAGAATGTTTCCGTGATAGTTGATTAGAACATCACGTTCTGGAGTCAAACAGAGAGCAAGCAACACTAGAACTGGTATTATGCAAAGAGGTGGGATTAATGAATGATCTCAAAGTGAAGTTACCTCTAAGTAGCAGCGACTATAATATGATTGAATTTTACATTCAGTTTGAGGGAGAGAGGAGTGGGTCACAGACAAAGTTTTTAAACATAAATAAGGCTGGTTCTGATGGCATGAAAGCAGAGCTGGCTGAAATGAATTGGATTATTACATTAAGTGTTGGTAAATGGAGATTCAGTTGCAAACATTTAACGGAATAGTTCAGAATACACAAAATAGATAACCCAACAGTTCTGTACCACAGCGCCGTACAGTAAAAGACTTGTCCCCGCCAGTACTGTGCCCCAATGTTAAATAGTGACAGACCTGTCTCCACCAGTGCTGTACCCCAGCATTAAATAGTGACAGACCTGTCCCCAGCAGTGCTGTACCCGTGTGTTATACAGTGACACACCTGACCACACCAGTATGATAACCCAGTGTTATACAGTGACAGACCTGTCTCCACCAGTACTGTACCCCAATGTTACACATTGACAGACCCGTCCCTACCAGTACTGTACCCCAGTGTTACACATTGACAGACCTGTCCCCACAAGTACTGTATCAAGATTGTATAGTCACAGGCCTGGCCCCACCAGTAATGCACACCAGGGATGTCTAGTTATCTAGTGACAGACCTGTCCCCTACAGTACTGGACACCAGTATTATACAGTGACAGACCTGTCTCCACCAGTACTGTACCCCAATGTTACACATTGACAGACCCGTCCCCACTAGTACTGTACCCCAGTGTTATACAGTGATGGACCTGTCCACACTTGTAATATAATGACAGACCTGTACCCCCATAACTGTACCCAAGTCTTATGCACTGACAGACCTGTCCCCACCAGTACAGTACCCAAGTTTTATAGAGTGACAGACCCATCGCCACCAGTACTGTACCCCAGTGTTATACAGTGACAGACCTGTCCCCAGCAGTACAGTACCGCAGTGTTATACAGTGACAGACCTGTCCCCACCAGTACTGTACCCCAGTGTTATACAGTGACAGACCTGTCCCCAGCAATACTATACCCCAGTATTATACAATGACAGACCCGTCCCCACCAGTACTGTACCCCAGTATTATACAGTGACAGACCTGTCCCCACCAGTACCGTACCCCAGTACTATACAGTGACAGACCTCTCCCCACCAATACTGTACCCCAGTGTTATAGTGACAGACCTGTCCCCACCAGTACTGTACCCCAGTGTTATAAAGTGACAGACCCATCCCCACCAGTACTGTACCCTAGTGTTATACACTGACAGACCTGTCCCCACCAGTACTCTACCCCAGTGTTATAAAATGACAAACCCATCCCCACCAGTACTGTATCCGAGTGTTATACAGTGACAGACCTGTCCCCACCAGTACGGTACACTAGTGTTATACAGTGACAGACACGTCCGCACCAGCACTGTACCCCAGTGTTACTAAGTGACCAACCTGTCCCCACCTGTACTGTACCCCAGTGTTGTACAGTGATTGCACTGTCTCCACCAATACCATACTCCAATGACAGACAGTGACAGGCCTGCTCCCACCAGAACTGGATCCAAGTTTTACACACTGACGCATCAGTTGAGACCAGCACTCAAACCCAGTGTTACATACTGAAATAACCGTCCCGACCAGCATGGTCCCCGTAGCATATAGTGTGACAGGCCAGCCCCCATACAATATAATGACAGAACTGCCTGACCAGTCCTGTGTGCCAGACCAGTCCTGTGTGCCAGTGCTGTACAGTGGCAGGCCGGTCCGCACCAGTATTGTACCGCAGTGTTATACGGTAACACACCAGGTCACACCAATATCATACCATAGTGTTAGACAGTGACAGACTGTCCCCACAAGTACCGGACCCAAGTGTTACACACTGGAAGACCTGTCCGCACCAGGACTGTACCCCAGTGCTATACAGTGACAGAACAGCCCCCAACAACACTGTAGCCCAGCGGCATACAGCGACACACATGTCCCCACCAGTACTGGACCCCAATGACACACAGACATCACTGTATCCCAGTGAAATACAGTGACAGAACTGACACCAACAGAACTGTACCCCAGTGTTAAGACAGAGACAGACCAGTACCAACCAGTACTGTAGCCCAATGTTGTACCGCAAAATAACTGTCTCCACCAGTACGGTACCCGTGTTATACAGTGACAGACCCGTCTCCACCAGTACTGTACCCCAGTGTTATACAGTGACAGACCTGTCCCTACCAATACTGTACCCCAATGTAATACAGTGACAGACCCATCTCCAGTACTGTACCCCAGTGTTATACAGTGACAGATCTGTCATCACCAGTATTGCACCCCAGTGTTATACAATAACAGACCTATCCCCACCAACACTGTACCCCAGTGCTATACAGGGACAGACCCTTTCCCAATAGTACTGTACCCCAGTGTTATACAGTGACAGACCCGTCTCCACCAGGACTGTGCCCCAGTGTTATACAATGACAGACCTGTCCGCACCAACACTGTAACCCAATGTTATACAGTGACAAACCCTTTCCCACTAGTACTGTACCCCAGTATTATACAGTGACAGGCCTGTCCCCACCAATACAGTACCCCAGTGTTATACAGTGACAAAACCGTCCCCACCAGTACTGAACCCCAGTGTTATACAGTGACATACAAATCCCCACCATTAATGTACCCAAGTGTTATGCAGTGACAGACCTGTCCCCACCAGTACTGTACCCCAGTGTTATACAGTGACAGACGCATTTCCAGTACTGTACCCCTGTGTTATACAGTGACAGACCTGTCATCACCAGTATTGTTACCCAGTGTAATACAGTGACAGACCTGTCCCCAACCAGTACTGTACCCCAGTGTTATACAGTGACAGACCCGTCTCCATCAGGACTGTGCCCCAGTGTCATACAATGACAGACCTGTCCGCACAGTGACATACAAATCCCCACCATTAATGTACCCTAGTGTTATGCAGTGACAGACCTGTCCCCACCAGTACTGTACCCCAGTGTTATACAGTGACAGACGCATTTCCAGTACTGTACCCCTGTGTTATACAGTGACAGACCTGTCATCACCAGTATTGTTACCCAGTGTAATACAGTGACAGACCTGTCCCCAACCAGTACTGTACCCCAGTGTTATACAGTGACAGACCCGTCTCCATCAGGACTGTGCCCCAGTGTCATACAATGACAGACCTGTCCGCACAGTGACATACAAATCCCCACCATTAATGTACCCTAATGTTATGCAGTGACAGACCTGTCCCCACCAGTACTGTACCCCAGTGTTATAGGGACAGACCCGCCCCCACCAGTACTGTATCCCAGTTTTATACAGTGACAGACACGTCCTCACCATTACTGTACCCCAGTGTTATACAGTTGCAGAACTGTCCCCACCAGTACTGTACCCCAGTCTTATACAGTGCCAGACCTCTCCCCACCAGCACTGTACCCCAGTTTATAGTGACATACCCGTCCCAACCAGTACTATACCCGTGTTATAGTGACAGACCTGTCCCCACCAGTACTATACCCCAGTGTTATACAGTGACAGACACGTCCCGACCAGTACTGTACACCAGTGTGAAACAGTGACAGACCTGTCCCCAGCAATACTGTACCCGTGTGTTATACAGTGACAGACCCGTCTCCAGCAGCACTGTACCCCAGTGTTATACAGTGACAGACCTGTCCCCACATGTACTGTACCCCAGTGTTGTAGTGACAGACCCATACCCACCAGTATTGTACCCAAGAGTTATACAGTGACAGACCTTTCCACAACAGTACTGTACCCTAGTGTTATAGTGACTGACCCGCCACCACCAGTACGGTACCCAAGAATTAGACAGCGACAAATCCGTCCCCACCAGTACCATACCCCAGTGTTATACAGTGACAGACCCATCCCCACCAGGTCAGTACCCCAGTGTTATACAGTGACAGACCCATCTCCACTAGTACTGTACCCCAGTATTATACAGTGACAGACCAAACCTCACCAGTACTGTAACCCAGTGTAATAGTGACAAACCTGTCCCCACCAATACGGTACCCCAGTGTTATACAGTGACAGACCCGTCCCCACCAACACGGTACCCCAGTGTTACACAGTTACAGACCAGTCCCCACCAGCACTGTACCCCAGTGTTATACAGTGACAGACCAGTCCCCACCAGTACTGTACCCCAGTGTTATACAGTGACAGACCTGTCCCAACCAGTACTGTACACCAGTGTTATACAGTGACAGACACGTCTCCACCAATACTGTACCCCAGTGTAATAGTGACAGACCTGTCCCCAGCAATTCTGTACCCAAGTGTTATACAGTGACAGGCCCATCCCTATCAGTATTGTACCCCAGTGTTATACAGTGACAGACCTGTCCCCACATGTACTGTACCCCAGCGCTTTACAGTGACAGACCCGTCCCCACCAGTACTGTACCCCAGTGTTATACAGTGACAGACCCGTCCCCACCAGTACTGTACCCAAGTGTTATAATGTGACAGACCAGTCCCCACCAGTACTGTACCGAAGTTTCATACAGGGACAGACACGTCCCCACCGGTACTGTACCCCAGTGTTATACAGTGACAGACCCGTCCCAACCAGAACTGTACCCGTGTTATACAGTGACAGAACCATCCCCAACAGTACTGTACCCCAGTGTTATACAATGACTGACCCATCTCCACCAGTACTATACCCTAGTGTGATACGGTGACAGACCTGTCGCCACCAGTACTGTACCCCAGTGTTATACAGCGACAGTCTCGCCCCCACCAGTACTGTACCCCAGTGTAATACAGAGACTGACCCATCCCCACCAGTACTGTACCCCCGTGTTATACAGTCACAGACCTGTCCCCACCAGTACCGTACCCCAGTGTTATACAGTGACAGACCTGTCCCCACCAGTACTATACCCCAGTGCTCTACAGTGGCAGACCTGTCACCACCTGTACTGTACTCCAGTGTTATACAGTGACACACCCGAACCCACCGGTACTGTACCTCAGTGTTATACAGTGACAGACCCATCCCCACCAGTACTGTACCCCAGTGTTATACAGTGACAGACTCATCACCAGTACTGTACCACAATGTTATACAGTGACAGACCCGTGCCCACCAGTACTGGACCCCAGTGTTATACAGTTATAGACCCATCTCCAGTACTGTATCTGATGTAATACAGTGACAGACCTGACATCACCAGTAGAGTGCCCCAGTGTTATAGTGACAGACACATCCCCATCAGTATTGTAGTCCAGGGTTTTCCAGTGACAGACCTGCCCCCACCAGTACAGTACCCCAGTGTTACACAGTGACAGACATGTTACTCCCAGTACTGTACCCCAATGTTATACAGTGACAGACCCATCTCCAGTACAGTAACCCAGTGTTATAAAGTGACAGACCCGTGCCGACCAGTACTGTAGCCCAGTGTTATACAGTGACAGACCTGGCCCACCAGTACTGTACCCCAGCGTAATACAGCGACAGAGCCATTCCCACTAATACTGTACCCCAGTGTTATACAGTGACAGACCTGTCACAACCAGTACTGTACCCCAGTGTTATACAGTGACAGACCTGTCCCCACCAGTACTGTATCCCAGTGTTTTACAGTGACAGATCTATCCCCACCAGTACTGTTACCCAGTGCGAAACAGTGACAGACCCATCCCCAGTACTTTACCCCAGTACTATACACTGACAAACCAGTCTCCACCAGTACTGTACCCCAGTGTTATACCGTGACAGACCCGTCCTCACCAGTACTGTACCCCAGTGTTATACAGTGACAGACCTGTCCCCACCAGTACTGTACCCCAGAGTTACACAATGACAGACCAGTCCCCAACAGTACTGTACCCCAGTGTTATACAGGGACAGACCCGTCCCCACCAGTACTGTACCCCAGTGTTACACAGTGACAGACCTGTCCCCATCAGTACTGTACCCCAGAGTTACACAGTGACAGACCAGTCCCCACCAGTACTGTACCCCAGTATAACACAGTGACAGACTCGTCCCCACCAGTACTGTACCTCAGTGTTATACAGTGACAAACGTGTCCCAACCAGTACTGTACCCCAGTGTTATACAGTGAGAGACCAATCCCCGCCAGTATTGTACCCCAGTTTTATACAATGACAGACCTGTCCCCACCAGTACTGTACCCCAGTGTTATACAGTGACAGACGCATTTCCATTACTGTACCCCTGTGTTATACAGTGACAGACCTGTCATCACCAGTATTGTTACCCAGTGTAATACAGTGACAGACCTGTCCCCATCAGTACTGTTACCCAGTGTTATTCAGTGACAGACCCATCTCCAGTACTTTACCCCAGTGTTATACAGTGACAGACCCGCCCAGAAGAGTACTGTACCACAGTGTTATACAGTGACAGACCAGCCCCCACCAGTACTGTACCCCAGTGTTATACAGAGACAGACACTTCTCCAGTACTTTACCCCAGTGTTATACAGTGACAGACCTGTCCCCACCTGTACTGTACCCCAGTGTTATACAGTGACAGACCTGTCCCCAACAATACTGTACCCCAGTGGTATATAGTGACAGACCCATCTCCAGTACTTTACCCCAGTGTTATACAGTGGCAGACCTGTCATCACCAGTACCGTTACCCAGTGTTATACAGTGACAGACCAGTACCCACCAGTACTGTATCCCAGTGTTACACAGTGACAGACCCATTCCCACCAGAACTGCTCGCCAGTGTTACACAGTGACAGACCCATTCCCACCAGAACTATTCGCCAGTGTTATACAGTGACAGACCTGTCTCCACCAGTACTGTACCCCAGAGTTACACAGTGACAGACCTGTCCCCAACAGTACTGTACCCCAGAGTTACACAGTGACAGACCTGTCCCCAACAGTTCTGTACCCCAGTGTTATACAGTGACAGACCCGTCCCCAACAATACTGTACCCCAGTGGTATATAGTGACAGACCCATCTCCAGTACTTTACCCCAGTGTTATACAGTGGCAGACCTGTCATCACCAGTACCGTTACCCAGTGTTATACAGTGACAGACCAGTACCCACCAGTACTGTATCCCAGTGTTACACAGTGACAGACCCATTCCCACCAGAACTGCTCGCCAGTGTTACACAGTGACAGACCCATTCCCACCAGAACTATTCGCCAGTGTTATACAGTGACAGACCTGTCTCCACCAGTACTGTACCCCAGAGTTACACAGTGACAGACCTGTCCCCAACAGTACTGTACCCCAGAGTTACACAGTGACAGACCTGTCCCCAACAGTTCTGTACCCCAGTGTTATACAGTGACAGACCCGTCCCCACCAGTACTGTACCCCAGTATTATACAGTGACAGACCCGTCCTCACCAGTACTGTACCCCAGTGTTACACAGTGACAGACCCGTCCCCACAAGTACTGAACCCCAGAGTTACACAGTGACAGACCAGTCCCCACCAGTACTGTACCCCAGTGTTACACAGTGACAGACCTGTCCCCACCAGTACCGTACCCCAGTATTACACAGTGACAGACCTGTCCCCACCAGAACTGTACACCAGTGTTACACAGTGACAGACCTGTCCCTACCAGTACTGTACCCCAGTGTTACGCAGTAAGAGACCGGTCCCAACCAGTACTGTAGCCCACTGTTATTCAGTGACAGACCCCTACCCACCAGTACTGTACCCCAGTGCTATACAGTGACAGACCAGTCCCCACCAGTACTGTACCTCAGTGTTACACAGAGACAGACCTGTCCCCACCAGTACTGTACCCCAGAGTTACACAGTGACAGACCTGTCCCCACCAGTACTGTACCCCAGAGTTACACAATGACAGACCAGTCCCCAACAGTACTGTACCCCAGTGTTATACAGGGACAGACCCGTCCCCACCAGTACTGTACCCCAGTGTTACACAGTGACAGACCTGTCCCCACCAGTACTGTACCCCAGAGTTACACAGTGACAGACCAGTCCCCACCAGTACTGTACCCCAGTATAACACAGTGACAGACCCGTCCCCACCAGTACTGTACCTCAGTGTTATACAGTGACAGACGTGTCCCAACCAGTACTGTACCCCAGTGTTATACAGTGATAGACCAATCCCCGCCAGTATTGTACCCCAGTTTTATACAATGACAGACCTGTCCCCACCAGTACTGTACCCCAGTGTTATACAGTGACAGGCGCATTTCCAGTACTGTACCCGTGTTATACAGTGACAGACCTGTCATCACCAGTATTGTTACCCAGTGTAATACAGTGACAGACCTGCCCCATCAGTACTGTACCCGTGTTGAACAGTGACAGACCCCTCCCCATCAGTACTGTACCCCAGAGTTACACAGTGACAGACCAGTCCCACCAGTACTGTACCCCAGTGTTATACAGTGACAGACCCGTCCCCACCAGTACTGTACCCCAGTGTTATACCGTGACAGACCCGTCCTCACCAGTACTGTACCCCAGTGTTATACAGTGACAGACTCGTCCCCACCAGTACTGTACCCCAGTGTTACAAAGTGATAGACCTGTCCCCACCAGTACTGTACCCCAGAGTTACACAGTGACAGACCAGTCCCCACCAGTACTGTACCCCAGTGTAACACAGTGACAGACCCGTCCCCACCGGTACTGTACCTCAGTGTTATACAGTGACAGACCTGTCCCAACCAATACTGTACCCCAGTGTTATAAAGTGACAGACCAGTCCCCACCAGTACTGTACCACAGTGTTACACAGTGACAGACCTGCACCCACCAGTACTGTACCCCAGTGTGATACAGTGACAGACCCATCCCCACCAGTACTGAACCCCAGTGTTATACAGTGACAGACCTATCTCCAGTACTGTATCCCAGTGTTATACAGTGACAGACCTGTCACAACCAGTACTGTACCCCAGTGTTATAGAGTGACAGACCAATCCAAACCAGCACTGTACCCCAGTTTTACACAATGACAGACCTGTCCCCACCAGTACTGTACCCCAGTGTTATGCAGTGACAGACCAGTCCCCACCAGTACTGTACCCCAGTGTTATACAGTGATAGACCAATCCCCGCCAGTACTGTACCCCAGTTTTATTCAATGACAGACCTGTCCCCACCAGTACTGTACCCCAGTGTTATACAGTGACAGACGCATTTCCAGTACTGTACCCCAGTGTTATACAGTGACAGACCTGTCATCACCAGCATTGCTACCCAGTGTAATACAGTGACAGACCTGTCCCCATCAGTACTGTACCCCAGTGTTGTACAGTGACAGACCCCTCCCCAACAGTACTGTTACCAGTGTTACACAGTGACAGACCCGTCCCCACCAATACTGTAACCCATTGTTATACAGTGACAGACCCATCCTCACCAGTACTGTATCCCAGTGTTATACAGTGACAAACTCATCACCAGTACTGTACCACAATGTTATACAGTGACAGACCCGTGCCCACCAGTACTGGACCCCAGTGTTATACAGTTATAGACCCATCTCCAGTACTGTATCTGATGTAATACAGTGACAGACCTGACATCACAAGTAGAGTACCCCAGTGTTATAGTGACAGACACATCCCCACCAGTATTGTAGTCCAGGGTTTTCCAGTGACAGACCTGCCCCCACCAGTACTGTACCCCAGTGTTACACAGTGACAGACATGTTACCCCCAGTACTGTACCCCAATGTTATACAGTGACAGACCCATCTCCAGTACTGTTACCCAGTGTTATAAAGTGACAGACCCGTGCAGACCAGTACTGTAGCCCAGTGTTATACAGTGACAGACCTGGCCCACCAGTACCGTACCCCAGTGTTATACAGTGACAGACCTGTCATCACCAGTACTGTACCCCAGTGTTATACAGTGACAGACCAGTCACCACAGGTACTGTACCACAGTGTTATACAGTGACAAACCCATCCTCATCAGTACCGTACCCCACTGTTCTACAGTGACAGACCTTTCCCCACCAGTACTGTACCCAAGCGTAATACAGCGACAGAGCCGTTCCCACTAATACTGTACCCCAGTGTTATACAGTGACAGACCTGTCACAACCAGTACTGTACCCCAGTGTTATACAGTGACAGACCCGTCCTCACCAGTACTGTACCCCAGTGTTATACAGTGACAGACCTGTCCCCACCAGTACTGTACCCCAGTGTTATGCAGTGACAGACCAGTCCCCACCAGTACTGTACCACAATGTTATACAGTGATAGACCAATCCCCGCCAGTACTGTACCCCAGTTTTATACAATGACAGATCTGTCCCCACCAGTACTGTACCCCAGTGTTATACAGTGACAGACGCATTTCCAGTACTGTACCCCTGTGTTATACAGTGACAGACCTGTCATCACCAGTATTGTTAGCCAGTGTAATACAGTGACAGACCTGTCCCCATCAGTACTGTACCCCAGTGTTGTACAGTGACAGACCCCTCCCCAACAGTACTGTTACCAGTGTTACACAGTGACAGACCCGTCCCCACCAATACTGTAACCCATTGTTATACAGTGACAGACCCATCCTCACCAGTACTGTATCCCAGTGTTATACAGTGACAGATCTATCCCCACCAGTACTGTTACCCAGTGTTATTCAGTGACAGACCCATCTCCAGTACTTTACCCCAGTGTTATACAGTGACAGACCCACCCAGAAGAGTACTGTACCACAGTGTTATACAGTGACAGACCAGCCCCCACCAGTACTGTACCCCAGTGTTATACAGAGACAGACACTTCTCCAGTACTTTACCCCAGTGTTATACAGTGACAGACCTGTCCCCACCTGTACTGTACCCCAGTGTTATACAGTGACAGACCTGTCCCCAACAATACTGTACCCCAGTGTTATATAGTGACAGACCCATCTCCAGTACTTTACCCCAGTGTTATACAGTGGCAGACCTGTCATCACCAGTACCGTTACCCAGTGTTATACAGTGACAGACCAGTACCCACCAGTACTGTATCCCAGTGTTACACAGTGACAGACCCATTCCCACCAGAACTGCTCGCCAGTGTTACACAGTGACAGACCCATTCCCACCAGAACTATTCGCCAGTGTTATACAGTGACAGACCTGTCTCCACCAGTACTGTACCCCAGAGTTACACAGTGACAGACCTGTCCCCAACAGTACTGTACCCCAGAGTTACACAGTGACAGACCTGTCCCCAACAGTTCTGTACCCCAGTGTTATACAGTGACAGACCCGTCCCCACCAGTATTGTACCCCAGTATTATACAGTGACAGACCCGTCCCCACCAGTACTGTACCCCAGTGTTACACAGTGACAGACCCGTCCCCACAAGTACTGAACCCCAGAGTTACACAGTGACAGACCAGTCCCCACCAGTACTGTACCCCAGTGTTACACAGTGACAGACCTGTCCCCACCAGTACCGTACCCCAGTATTACACAGTGACAGACCTGTCCCCACCAGAACTGTACACCAGTGTTACACAGTGACAGACCTGTCCCTACCAGTACTGTACCCCAGTGTTACGCAGTAAGAGACCGGTCCCAACCAGTACTGTAGCCCAGTGTTATACAGTGACAGACCCCTCCCCACCAGTACTGTAGCCCAGTGTTATACAGTGACAGACCCCTCCCCACCAGTACTGTACCCCAGTGTTACACAGTGACAGACCTGTCCCCACCAGTACTGTACCCCAGAGTTACACAGTGACAGACCTGTCCCCACCAGTACTGTACCCCAGAGTTACACAGTGACAGACCTGTCCCCACCAGTACTGTACCCCAGAGTTACACAGTGACAGACCTGTCCCCATCAGTACTGTACCCCAGTGTTGTACAGTGACAGACCCCACCCCAACAGTACTGTTACCAGTGTTACACAATGACAGACCCGTCCCCACCAATACTGTAACCCATTGTTATACAGCGACAGACCCGTCCTCACCAGTACTGTATCCCAGTGTTATACAGTGACAGATCTATCGCCACCAGGACTGTTATCCAGTGTTATACAGTGACAGACCCATCTCCAGTACTTTACCCCAGTGTTATACAGTGACAGATCCGCCCAGAAGAGTACTGTACCACAGTGGTATACATGACAGACCAGCCCCCACCCGTACTGTACCCCAGTGTTATACAGTGACAGACACTTCTCCAGTACTTTACCCCAGTGTTATACAGTGACAGACCTGTCTCCACCAGTACTGTACCCCAGAGTTACACAGTGACAGACCTGTCCCCAACAGTACTGTACCCCAGAGTTACACAGTGACAGACCTGTCCCCAACAGTACTGTACCCCAGTGTTATACAGTGACAGACCCGTCCCCAGCAGTACTGTACCCCAGTGCTATACAGTGACAGACCTGTCCCACCAGGACTGTACCTCAGTGTTACACAGTGACAGACCTGTCCCCACCAGTACTGTACCCCAGAGTGACACAGTGACAGACCGGTCCCCACCAGTACTGTACCCCAGTGTTACACAGTGACAGACCTGTCCCAACCAGTACTGTAAACCAGTGTTATACAGTAACAGACCTGTCCCCACCAGTACTGTACCCCAGTGTTATACAGTGACAGACCTGTCCCCACCAGTACTGTACCCCAGAGTTACACAGTGACAGACCAGTCCCCACCAGTACTGTACCCCAGTGTTCCACAGTGACAGACCTGTCCCCACCACTACATTACCCGAGTATCATACAGTGACAGACCCGTCCCCAGCAATACTGTACCCCAGTGTTATACAGTGACAGACCTATCTCCAGTACTGTATCCCAGTGTTATACAGTGACAGACCTGTCACAACCAGTACTGTACCCCAGTGTTATAGAGTGACAGACCAATCCAAACCAGCACTGTACCCCAGTGTTACACAGTGACAGACCCGTCCCCACAAGTACTGAACCCCAGAGTTACACAGTGACAGACCAGTCCCCACCAGTACTGTACCCCAGTGTTACACAGTGACAGACCTGTCCCCACCAGTACCGTACCCCAGTATTACACAGTGACAGACCTGTCCCCACCAGAACTGTACACCAGTGTTACACAGTGACAGACCTGTCCCTACCAGTACTGTACCCCAGTGTTACGCAGTAAGAGACCGGTCCCAACCAGTACTGTAGCCCAGTGTTATACAGTGACAGACCCCTCCCCACCAGTACTGTAGCCCAGTGTTATACAGTGACAGACCCCTCCCCACCAGTACTGTACCCCAGTGTTACACAGTGACAGACCTGTCCCCACCAGTACTGTACCCCAGAGTTACACAGTGACAGAGCTGTCCCCACCAGTACTGTACCCCAGTGTTACACAGTGACAGACATGTCCCCACCAGTACTGTACCCCAGAGTTACACAGTGACAGACCTGTCCCCACCAGTACTGTACCCCAGAGTTACACAGTGACAGACCTGTCCCCATCAGTACTGTACCCCAGTGTTGTACAGTGACAGACCCCACCCCAACAGTACTGTTACCAGTGTTACACAATGACAGACCCGTCCCCACCAATACTGTAACCCATTGTTATACAGCGACAGACCCGTCCTCACCAGTACTGTATCCCAGTGTTATACAGTGACAGATCTATCGCCACCAGGACTGTTATCCAGTATTATACAGTGACAGACCCATCTCCAGTACTTTACCCCAGTGTTATACAGTGACAGATCCGCCCAGAAGAGTACTGTACCACAGTGGTATACATGACAGACCAGCCCCCACCCGTACTGTACCCCAGTGTTATACAGTGACAGACACTTCTCCAGTACTTTACCCCAGTGTTATACAGTGACAGACCTGTCTCCACCAGTACTGTACCCCAGAGTTACACAGTGACAGACCTGTCCCCAACAGTACTGTACCCCAGAGTTACACAGTGACAGACCTGTCCCCAACAGTACTGTACCCCAGTGTTATACAGTGACAGACCCGTCCCCAGCAGTACTGTACCCCAGTGCTATACAGTGACAGACCTGTCCCACCAGGACTGTACCTCAGTGTTACACAGTGACAGACCTGTCCCCACCAGTACTGTACCCCAGAGTGACACAGTGACAGACCGGTCCCCACCAGTACTGCACCCCAGTGTTACACAGTGACAGACCTGTCCCAACCAGTACTGTAAACCAGTGTTATACAGTAACAGACCTGTCCCCACCAGTACTGTACCCCAGTGTTATACAGTGACAGACCTGTCCCCACCAGTACTGTACCCCAGAGTTACACAGTGACAGACCAGTCCCCACCAGTACTGTACCCCAGTGTTCCACAGTGACAGACCTGTCCCCACCAGTACATTACCCGAGTATCATACAGTGACAGACCCGTCCCCAGCAATACTGTACCCCAGTGTTATACAGTGACAGACCTATCTCCAGTACTGTATCCCAGTGTTATACAGTGACAGACCTGTCACAACCAGTACTGTACCCCAGTGTTATAGAGTGACAGACCAATCCAAACCAGCACTGTACCCCAGTTTTACACAATGACAGACCTGTCCCCACCAGTACTGTACCCCAGTGTTATGCAGTGACAGACCAGTCCCCACCAGTACTGTACCCCAGTGTTATACAGTGATAGACCAATCCCCGCCAGTACTGTACCCCAGTTTTATTCAATGACAGACCTGTCCCCACCAGTACTGTACCCCAGTGTTATACAGTGACAGACGCATTTCCAGTACTGTACCCCAGTGTTATACAGTGACAGACCTGTCATCACCAGTATTGCTACCCAGTGTAATACAGTGACAGACCTGTCCCCATCAGTACTGTACCCCAGTGTTGTACAGTGACAGACCCCTCCCCAACAGTACTGTTACCAGTGTTACACAGTGACAGACCCGTCCCCACCAATACTGTAACCCATTGTTATACAGTGACAGACCCATCCTCACCAGTACTGTATCCCAGTGTTATACAGTGACAAACTCATCACCAGTACTGTACCACAATGTTATACAGTGACAGACCCGTGCCCACCAGTACTGGACCCCAGTGTTATACAGTTATAGACCCATCTCCAGTACTGTATCTGATGTAATACAGTGACAGACCTGACATCACAAGTAGAGTACCCCAGTGTTATAGTGACAGACACATCCCCACCAGTATTGTAGTCCAGGGTTTTCCAGTGACAGACCTGCCCCCACCAGTACTGTACCCCAGTGTTACACAGAGACAGACATGTTACCCCCAGTACTGTACCCCAATGTTATACAGTGACAGACCCATCTCCAGTACTGTTACCCAGTGTTATAAAGTGACAGACCCGTGCAGACCAGTACTGTAGCCCAGTGTTATACAGTGACAGACCTGGCCCACCAGTACCGTACCCCAGTGTTATACAGTGACAGACCTGTCATCACCAGTACTGTACCCCAGTGTTATACAGTGACAGACCAGTCACCACAGGTACTGTACCACAGTGTTATACAGTGACAAACCCATCCTCATCAGTACCGTACCCCACTGTTCTACAGTGACAGACCTTTCCCCACCAGTACTGTACCCAAGCGTAATACAGCGACAGAGCCGTTCCCACTAATACTGTACCCCAGTGTTATACAGTGACAGACCTGTCACAACCAGTACTGTACCCCAGTGTTATACAGTGACAGACCCGTCCTCACCAGTACTGTACCCCAGTGTTATACAGTGACAGACCTGTCCCCACCAGTACTGTACCCCAGTGTTATGCAGTGACAGACCAGTCCCCACCAGTACTGTACCACAATGTTATACAGTGATAGACCAATCCCCGCCAGTATTGTACCCCAGTTTTATACAAAGACAGATCTGTCCCCACCAGTACTGTACCCCAGTGTTATACAGTGACAGACGCATTTCCAGTGCTGTACCCCTGTGTTATACAGTGACAGACCTGTCATCACCAGTATTGTTAGCCAGTGTAATACAGTGACAGACCTGTCCCCATCAGTACTGTACCCCAGTGTTGTACAGTGACAGACCCCTCCCCAACAGTACTGTTACCAGTGTTACACAGTGACAGACCCGTCCCCACCAATACTGTAACCCATTGTTATACAGTGACAGACCCATCCTCACCAGTACTGTATCCCAGTGTTATACAGTGACAAACTCATCACCAGTACTGTACCACAATGTTATACAGTGACAGACCCGTGCCCACCAGTACTGGACCCCAGTGTTATACAGTTATAGACCCATCTCCAGTACTGTATCTGATGTAATACAGTGACAGACCTGACATCACAAGTAGAGTACCCCAGTGTTATAGTGACAGACACATCCCCACCAGTATTGTAGTCCAGGGTTTTCCAGTGACAGACCTGCCCCCACCAGTACTGTACCCCAGTGTTACACAGTGACAGACATGTTACCCCCAGTACTGTACCCCAATGTTATACAGTGACAGACCCATCTCCAGTACTGTTACCCAGTGTTATAAAGTGACAGACCCGTGCAGACCAGTACTGTAGCCCAGTGTTATACAGTGACAGACCTGGCCCACCAGTACCGTACCCCAGTGTTATACAGTGACAGACCTGTCATCACCAGTACTGTACCCCAGTGTTATACAGTGACAGACCAGTCACCACAGGTACTGTACCACAGTGTTATACAGTGACAAACCCATCCTCATCAGTACCGTACCCCACTGTTCTACAGTGACAGACCTTTCCCCACCAGTACTGTACCCAAGCGTAATACAGCGACAGAGCCGTTCCCACTAATACTGTACCCCAGTGTTATACAGTGACAGACCTGTCACAACCAGAACTGTACCCCAGTGTTATACAGTGACAGACCCGTCCTCACCAGTACTGTACCCCAGTGTTATACAGTGACAGACCTGTCCCCACCAGTACTGTACCCCAGTGTTATGCAGTGACAGACCAGTCCCCACCAGTACTGTACCACAATGTTATACAGTGATAGACCAATCCCCGCCAGTATTGTACCCCAGTTTTATACAAAGACAGATCTGTCCCCACCAGTACTGTACCCCAGTGTTATACAGTGACAGACGCATTTCCAGTGCTGTACCCCTGTGTTATACAGTGACAGACCTGTCATCACCAGTATTGTTAGCCAGTGTAATACAGTGACAGACCTGTCCCCATCAGTACTGTACCCCAGTGTTGTACAGTGACAGACCCCTCCCCAACAGTACTGTTACCAGTGTTACACAGTGACAGACCCGTCCCCACCAATACTGTAACCCATTGTTATACAGTGACAGACCCGTCCTCACCAGTACTGTATCCCAGTGTTATACAGTGACAGATCTATCCCCACCAGTACTGTTACCCAGTGTTATTCAGTGACAGACCCATCTCCAGTACTTTACCCCAGTGTTATACAGTGACAGACCCGCCCAGAAGAGTACTGTACCACAGTGTTATACAGTGACAGACCAGCCCCCACCAGTACTGTATCCCAGTGTTATACAGAGACAGACACTTCTCCAGTACTTTACCCCAGTGTTATACAGTGACAGACCTGTCCCCACCTGTACTGTACCCCAGTGTTATACAGTGACAGACCTGTCCCCAACAATACTGTACCCCAGTGTTATATAGTGACAGACCCATCTCCAGTACTTTACCCCAGTGTTATACAGTGGCAGACCTGTCATCACCAGTACCGTTACCCAGTGTTATACAGTGACAGACCAGTACCCACCAGTACTGTATCCCAGTGTTACACAGTGACAGACCCATTCCCACCAGAACTGCTCGCCAGTGTTACACAGTGACAGACCCATTCCCACCAGAACTATTCGCCAGTGTTATACAGTGACAGACCTGTCTCCACCAGTACTGTACCCCAGAGTTACACAGTGACAGACCTGTCCCCAACAGTACTGTACCCCAGAGTTACACAGTGACAGACCTGTCCCCAACAGTTCTGTACCCCAGTGTTATACAGTGACAGACCCGTCCCCACCAGTACTGTACCCCAGTATTATACAGTGACAGACCCGTCCCCACCAGTACTGTACCCCAGTGTTACACAGTGACAGACCCATCCCCACAAGTACTGAACCCCAGAGTTACACAGTGACAGACCAGTCCCCACCAGTACTGTACCCCAGTGTTACACAGTGACAGACCTGTCCCCACCAGTACCGTACCCCAGTATTACACAGTGACAGACCTGTCCCCACCAGAACTGTACACCAGTGTTACACAGTGACAGACCTGTCCCAACCAGTACTGTACCCCAGTGTTACGCAGTAAGAGACCGGTCCCAACCAGTACTGTAGCCCAGTGTTATACAGTGACAGACCCCTCCCCACCAGTACTGTAGCCCAGTGTTATGCAGTGACAGACCCCTCCCCACCAGTACTGTACCCCAGTGTTACACAGTGACAGACCTGTCCCCACCAGTACTGTACCCCAGAGTTACACAGTGACAGACCTGTCCCCACCAGTACTGTACCCCAGTGTTACACAGTGACAGACATGTCCCCACCAGTACTGTACCCCAGAGTTACACAGTGACAGACCTGTCCCCATCAGTACTGTACCCCAGTGTTGTACAGTGACAGACCCCACCCCAACAGTACTGTTACCAGTGTTACACAATGACAGACCCGTCCCCACCAATACTGTAACCCATTGTTATACAGTGACAGACCCGTCCTCACCAGTACTGTATCCCAGTGTTATACAGTGACAGATCTATCGCCACCAGGACTGTTATCCAGTGTTAGACAGTGACAGACCCATCTCCAGTACTTTACCCCAGTGTTATACAGTGACAGATCCGCCCAGAAGAGTACTGTACCACAGTGGTATACATGACAGACCAGCCCCCACCCGTACTGTACCCCAGTGTTATACAGTGACAGACACTTCTCCAGTACTTTACCCCAGTGTTATACAGTGACAGACCTGTCTCCACCAGTACTGTACCCCAGAGTTACACAGTGACAGACGTGTCCCCAACAGTACTGTACCCCAGAGTTACACAGTGACAGACCTGTCCCCAACAGTACTGTACCCCAGTGTTATACAGTGACAGACCCGTCCCCAGCAGTACAGTACCCCAGTGCTATACAGTGACAGACCTGTCCCCACCAGTACTGTACCCCAGAGTGACACAGTGACAGACCCATTCCCACCAGAACTGCTCGCCAGTGTTACACAGTGACAGACCCATTCCCACCAGAACTATTCGCCAGTGTTATACAGTGACAGACCTGTCTCCACCAGTACTGTACCCCAGAGTTACACAGTGACAGACCTGTCCCCAACAGTACTGTACCCCAGAGTTACACAGTGACAGACCTGTCCCCAACAGTTCTGTACCCCAGTGTTATACAGTGACAGACCCGTCCCCACCAGTACTGTACCCCAGTATTATACAGTGACAGACCCGTCCCCACCAGTACTGTACCCCAGTGTTACACAGTGACAGACCCGTCCCCACAAGTACTGAACCCCAGAGTTACACAGTGACAGACCAGTCCCCACCAGTACTGTACCCCAGTGTTACACAGTGACAGACCTGTCCCCACCAGTACCGTACCCCAGTATTACACAGTGACAGACCTGTCCCCACCAGAACTGTACACCAGTGTTACACAGTGACAGACCTGTCCCTACCAGTACTGTACCCCAGTGTTACGCAGTAAGAGACCGGTCCCAACCAGTACTGTAGCCCAGTGTTATACAGTGACAGACCCCTCCCCACCAGTACTGTAGCCCAGTGTTATGCAGTGACAGACCCCTCCCCACCAGTACTGTACCCCAGTGTTACACAGTGACAGACCTGTCCCCACCAGTACTGTACCACAGAGTTACACAGTGACAGACCTGTCCCCACCAGTACTGTACCCCAGTGTTACACAGTGACAGACATGTCCCCACCAGTACTGTACCCCAGAGTTACACAGTGACAGACCTGTCCCCATCAGTACTGTACCCCAGTGTTGTACAGTGACAGACCCCACCCCAACAGTACTGTTACCAGTGTTACACAATGACAGACCCGTCCCCACCAATACTGTAACCCATTGTTATACAGTGACAGACCCGTCCTCACCAGTACTGTATCCCAGTGTTATACAGTGACAGATCTATCGCCACCAGGACTGTTATCCAGTGTTAGACAGTGACAGACCCATCTCCAGTACTTTACCCCAGTGTTATACAGTGACAGATCCGCCCAGAAGAGTACTGTACCACAGTGGTATACATGACAGACCAGCCCCCACCCGTACTGTACCCCAGTGTTATACAGTGACAGACACTTCTCCAGTACTTTACCCCAGTGTTATACAGTGACAGACCTGTCTCCACCAGTACTGTACCCCAGAGTTACACAGTGACAGACGTGTCCCCAACAGTACTGTACCCCAGAGTTACACAGTGACAGACCTGTCCCCAACAGTACTGTACCCCAGTGTTATACAGTGACAGACCCGTCCCCAGCAGTACAGTACCCCAGTGCTATACAGTGACAGACCTGTCCCCACCAGTACTGTACCCCAGAGTGACACAGTGACAGACCGGTCCCCACCAGTACTGTACCCCAGTGTTACACAGTGACAGACCTGTCCCAACCAGTACTGTAAACCAGTGTTATACAGTAACAGACCTGTCCCCACCAGTACTGTACCCCAGTGTTATACAGTGACAGACCTGTCCCCACCAGTACTGTACCCCAGAGTTACACAGTGACAGACCAGTCCCCACCAGTACTGTACCCCAGTGTTCCACAGTGACAGACCTGTCCCCACCAGTACATTACCCGAGTATCATACAGTGACAGACCCGTCCCCAGCAATACTGTACCCCAGTGTTATACAGTGACAGACCCGTCCTCACCAGTACTGTACCCCAGAGTTACACAATGACAGACCCGTCCCCACCAGTACTGTACCCCAGTGTTATACAGTGACAGACCCGTCCCCACCAGTACTGTACCCCACTGTTAAACAGACAGACCCGTCCTCACCAGTACTGTACCCCAGTGTTATACAGTGACAGACCTGTTCCCACCAGTACTGTACCCCAGTGTTATAAAATGACAGACCTGTCCCCACCAGTACCGTACCCCAGTGTTATACAATGACAGACCTGTCCCCACCAGTACAGTACCCCAGTGTTATAGTGACAGACCCATCTCCAGTACTGCACCCCAGTGTTATACAGTGACAGACCTGCCCCCACCAGTACTGTACCCCAGTGTTATACAGTGACAGACCCATCCCCACCAGTACTGTACCCCAGTGTTATACAGTGACAGACCTGTCCCCACCAGTACTGTACCCCAGTGTTATACAGTGACAGACCCATCCCCACCAATACTGTACGTCAGGGTTATACAGTGACAGAGCTGTCCCCACCAGTACTGTACCCCAGTGTTATACAGTGACAGACCCATCCCCACCAATACTGTACCCCAGTGTTATACAGTGACAGACCTGTCCTCACCAGTACTGTACCCCAGTGTTGTACAGTGACAGACCCGTCCCCACCAGTACTGTACGCCAGTGTTACACAGTGACAGACCTGCCCCCACCAGTACTGTACCTCAGTGTTGTACAGTGACAGACCCGTCCCCACCAGTACTGTACCCAAGTGTTATACGGTGACAGACCCGTCCCCACCAGCACTGTACACCAGTGTTATACAGTGACAGATCTATCCCCACCAGTACTGTACCCCAGTGTTATACAGTGACAGACCTGTCCCCACCAGTACTGTACCCCAGTGTTATACAGTGACAGACCCGTCCTCACCAGTACTGTACCTGTGTTATACAGAGACAGACCTGTCCCCACCAGTACTGTACCCCAGTGTTATACAGTGACAGACCCGTCCCCACCAGTACTGTACCCCAATGTTATACAGTGACAGACCTGTCCCCACCAGTACTGTACCCCAGTGTTATACAGTGACAGACCTGCCCCCACCAGTACTGTACCCCAGTGTTATAAAATGACAGACCTGTCCCCACCAGAACTGTACCCCAGTGTTATACAATGACAGACCTGTCCCCACCAGTACAGTACCCCAGTGTTATAGTGACAGACCCATCTCCAGTACTGTACCCCAGTGTTATACAGTGACAGACCTGCCCCCACCAGTACTGTACCCCAGTGTTATACAGTGACAGACCCATCCCCACCAGTACTGTACCCCAGTGTTATATAGTGACAGACCTGTCCCCACCAGTACTGTACCCCAGTGTTATACAGTGACAGACCTGTCCCCACCAGTTCTGTACCCCAGTGTTATAAAGTGACAGACCTGTCCCCACCAGTACTGTACCCAAGTGTTATACAGTGACAGACCCGTCCCCACCAGTATTGTACCCCAGTGTTATACAGTGACAGATCCGTCCCCACCAGTACTGTACCCCAGTGTTATACAGTGACAGACCTGTCCCCACCAGTACTGTACCCCAGTGTTATACAGTGACAGACCTGTCCCCACCAGTACTGTACCCCAGTGTTATACAGTGACAGACCCGTCCCTACCAGTACTGTACCCCAGTGTTACACAGTGACAGACCCGTCCCCACCAGTACTGTACCCCAGTGTTACACAGTGACAGACCCATCTCCAGTACTTTCCCCCAGTGTTATACAGTGACAGACCTGCCCCCACCAGTACTGTACCCGTGTTATACAGTGACATAACTGTCCCCACCAGTACTATACCCCAGTGTTATACAGTGACAGACCCGTCCCTACCAGTACTGTACCCCAGTGTTACACAGTGACAGACCCATCCCCACCAGTACTGTACCGCAGTGTTACACAGTGACAGACCCTTCTCCAGTACTTTGCCCCAGTGTTATACAGTGACAGACCTGCCCCCACCAGTACTGTACCCCAGTGTTATACAGTGACAGTCCTGTCCCCACCAGTACTGTACCCCAGTGTTACACAGTGACAGACCCATCTCCAGTACTGTATCCCGGTGTTATACAGTGACAGACCCATCCCCACCAGTACTGTACCCAAGTGTTATACAGTGACAGACCTGTCCCCATCAGTACTATACCCCAGTGTTATACAGTGACAGACGTGTCCCCACCAGTACTGTACCCCAGTGTTATACAGTGACAGACCCGTCCTCACCAGTACTGTACCCCAGTGTTACACAGTGACAGACCTGTCCCCATCAGAACTGTACCCCAATGTTATACAGTGACAGACCTGTCCCCACCAGTACTGTACCCCAGTGTTATACAGTGACAGACCCATCCCCACCAGTACTGTACCTCAGTGTTATACAGTGACAGATCCGTCCCCACCAGTACTGTACCCCAGTGTTATACAGTGACAGACCTGTCCCCACCAGTACTATACCCCAGTGTTATACAGTGACAGACGTGTCCCCACCAGTACTGTACCCCAGTGTTATACAGTGACAGACCCGTCCTCACCAGTACTGTACCCCAGTGTTACACAGTGACAGACCTGTCCCCACCAGTACTGTACCCCAATGTTATACAGTGACAGACCTGTCCCCACCAGTACTGTACCCCAGTGCTTTACAGTGACAGACCCGTCCCCACCAGTACTGTACCCGTGTGATACAGTGACAGACCCGTCCCCACCAGTACTGTACCCCAGTGTTATACAGTGACAGACACGTCTCCACCAATACTGTACCCCAGTGTAATACAGTGACAGACCCGTCCCCACCAGTACTGTACCCCAGTGTTACACAGTGACAGACCCGTCCCCACCAGTACTGTACCCCAGTGTTATACAGTGACAGACCCGTCCCCAACAGTACTATACCCCAGTGTTATACAGTGACAGACCCTTCCCCACCAATACTGTACCCGTGTGATACAGTGACAGACCCGTCCCCACCAGTACTGTACCCCAGTGTTATACAGTGACAGACACGTCTCCACCAATACTGTACTACAGTGACAGACCTGTCCCCACCAGTACTGTACCCCAGTGTTATACAGTGACAGACCCGTCCCCACCAGTACTGTACCACAGTGTTATACAGTGACAGACCCATCCCCACCAGTACTGTACCCCAGTGTAATACAGTGACAGACCCGTCCCCACCAGTACTGTACCCCAGTGTTATACAGTGACAGACCTGTCCCCACCAGTACTATACCTCAGTGTTATACAGTGACAGACGTGTCCCCACCAGTACTGTACCCCAGTGTAATACAGTGACAGACCCGTCCTCACCAGTACTGTACCCCAGTGTTACACAGTGACAGACGTGTCCCCACCAGTACTGTACCCCAATGATATACAGTGACAGACCTGTCCCCACCAGTACTGTACCCCAGTGTTATGCAGTGACAGACCCATCCCCACCAGTACTGTACCCCAGTGTTATACAGTGACAGACCCGTCCCCACCAGTACTGTACCCCAGTGTTATACAGTGACAGACCTGACCCCAGCAGTACTATACCCCAGTGTTATACAGTGACAGACGTGTCCCCACCAGTACTGTACCCCAGTGTTATACAGTGACAGACCTGTCCCACCAGGACTGTACCTCAGTGTTACACAGTGACAGACCTGTCCCCACCAGTACTGTACCCCAGAGTGACACAGTGACAGACCGGTCCCCACCAGTACTGTACCCCAGTGTTACACAGTGACAGACCTGTCCCAACCAGTACTGTACCCCAGTGTTATACAGTAACAGACCTGTCCCCACCAGTACTGTACCCCAGTGTTATACAGTGACAGACCTGTCCCCACCAGTACTGTACCCCAGAGTTACACAGTGACAGACCAGTCCCCACCAGTACTGTACCCCAGTGTTCCACAGTGACAGACCAGTCCCCACCAGTACTGTACCCCAGTGTTATACAGTGACAGACCTGACACCAGCAGTACTATACCCCAATGTTATACAGTGACAGACGTGTCCTCACCAGTACTGTACCCCAGTGTTATACAGTGACAGACCCGTCCTCACCAGTACTGTACCCCAGTGTTACACAGTGACAGACCTGTCCCCACCAGTACTGTACCCCAATGTTATACAGTGACAGACCCGTCCCCACCAATACTGTACACCAGTGCTATACAGTGACAGACCTGTCCCACCAGGACTGTACCTCAGTGTTACACAGTGACAGACCTGTCCCCACCAGTACTGTACCCCAGAGTGACACAGTGACAGACCGGTCCCCACCAGTACTGTACCCCAGTGTTACACAGTGACAGACCTGTCCCAACCAGTACTGTACCCCAGTGTTATACAGTAACAGACCTGTCCCCACCAGTACTGTACCCCAGTGTTATACAGTGACAGACCTGTCCCCACCAGTACTGTACCCCAGAGTTACACAGTGACAGACCAGTCCCCACAAGTACTGTACCCCAGTGTTCCACAGTGACAGACCTGTCCCCACCAGTACTGTACCCGAGTATCATACAGTGACAGACCAGTCCCCAGCAATACTGTACCCCAGTGTTATACAGTGACAGACCCGTCCTCACCAGTACTGTACCCCAGAGTTACACAATGACAGACCCGTCCCCACCAGTACTGTACCCCAGTGTTATACAGTGACAGACCTGCCCCCACCAGTACTGTACCCCAGTGTTATACAGTGACAGACCCATCCCCACCAGTACTGTACCCCAGTGTTATACAGTGACAGACCTGTCCCCACCAGTACTGTACCCCAGTGTTATACAGTGACAGACCTGTTCCCACCAGTACTGTACCCGTGTTATAAAATGACAGACCTGTCCCCACCAGTACTGTACCCCAGTGTTGTACAGTGACAGACCCGTCCCCACCAGTACTGTACCCCAGTGTTATACAGTGACAGACCTGCCCCCACCAGTACTGTACCTCAGTGTTGTACAGTGACAGACCCGTCCCCACCAGTACTGTACCCAAGTGTTATACGGTGACAGACCCGTCCCCACCAGCACTGTACACCAGTGTTATACAGTGACAGATCCGTCCCCACCAGTACTGTAGCCCAGTGTTATACAGTGACAGACCTGTCCGCACCAGTACTGTACCCCAGTGTTATACAGTGACAGACCCATCCCCACCAGTACTGTACCCCAGTGTTCTACAGTGACAGACCCGTCCTCACCAGTACTGTACCCCAGTGTTATACAGTGACAGACCTGCCCCCACCAGTACTGTACCCCAGTGTTATAAAATGACAGACCTGTCCCCACCAGTACTGTACCCCAGTGTTATACAGTGACAGACCCGTCCTCACCAGTACTGTACCCCAGTGTTATACAGTGACAGACCTGTCCCCACCAGTACTGTACCCCAGTGTTAAGCAGTGACAGACCAGTCCCCACCAGTACTGTACCACAATGTTATACAGTGATAGACCAATCCCCGCCAGTATTGTACCCCAGTTTTATACAATGACAGATCTGTCCCCACCAGTACTGTACCCCAGTGTTATACAGTGACAGACGCATTTCCAGTACTGTACCCCTGTGTTATACAGTGACAGACCTGTCATCACCAGTATTGTTAGCCAGTGTAATACAGTGACAGACCTGTCCCCATCAGTACTGTACCCCAGTGTTGTACAGTGACAGACCCCTCCCCAACAGTACTGTTACCAGTGTTACACAGTGACAGACCCGTCCCCACCAATACTGTAACCCATTGTTATACAGTGACAGACCCATCCTCACCAGTACTGTATCCCAGTGTTATACAGTGACAGATCTATCCCCACCAGTACTGTTACCCAGTGTTATTCAGTGACAGACCCATCTCCAGTACTTTACCCCAGTGTTATACAGTGACAGACCCGCCCAGAAGAGTACTGTACCACAGTGTTATACAGTGACAGACCAGCCCCCACCAGTACTGTACCCCAGTGCTATACAGAGACAGACACTTCTCCAGTACTTTACCCCAGTGTTATACAGTGACAGACCTGTCCCCACCTGTACTGTACCCCAGTGTTATACAGTGACAGACCTGTCCCCAACAATACTGTACCCCAGTGTTATATAGTGACAGACCCATCTCCAGTACTTTACCCCAGTGTTATACAGTGGCAGACCTGTCGTCACCAGTACCGTTACCCAGTGTTATACAGTGACAGACCAGTACCCACCAGTACTGTATCCCAGTGTTACACAGTGACAGACCCATTCCCACCAGAACTGCTCGCCAGTGTTACACAGTGACAGACCCATTCCCACCAGAACTATTCGCCAGTGTTATACAGTGACAGACCTGTCTCCACCAGTACTGTACCCCAGAGTTACACAGTGACAGACCTGTCCCCAACAGTACTGTACCCCAGAGTTACAGTGACAGACCTGTCCCCAACAGTTCTGTACCCCAGTGTTATACAGTGACAGACCCGTCCCCACCAGTACTGTACCCCAGTATTATACAGTGACAGACCCGTCCCCACCAGTACTGTACCCCAGTGTTACACAGTGACAGACCCGTCCCCACAAGTACTGAACCCCAGAGTTACACAGTGACAGACCAGTCCCCACCAGTACTGTACCCCAGTGTTATACAGTGACAGACCTGTCTCCACCAGTACTGTACCCCAGAGTTACACAGTGACAGACCTGTCCCCAACAGTACTGTACCCCAGAGTTACAGTGACAGACCTGTCCCCAACAGTTCTGTACCCCAGTGTTATACAGTGACAGACCCGTCCCCACCAGTACTGTACCCCAGTATTATACAGTGACAGACCCGTCCCCACCAGTACTGTACCCCAGTGTTACACAGTGACAGACCCGTCCCCACAAGTACTGAACCCCAGAGTTACACAGTGACAGACCAGTCCCCACCAGTACTGTACCCCAGTGTTACACAGTGACAGACCTGTCCCCACCAGTACCGTACCCCAGTATTACACAGTGACAGACCTGTCCCCACCAGAACTGTACACCAGTGTTACACAGTGACAGACCTGTCCCTACCAGTACTGTACCCCAGTGTTACGCAGTAAGAGACCGGTCCCAACCAGTACTGTAGCCCAGTGTTATACAGTGACAGACCCCTCCCCACCAGTACTGTAGCCCAGTGTTATACAGTGACAGACCCCTCCCCACCAGTACTGTACCCCAGTGTTACACAGTGACAGACCTGTCCCCACCAGTACTGTACCCCAGAGTTACACAGTGACAGACCTGTCCCCACCAGTACTGTACCCCAGTGTTACACAGTGACAGACATGTCCCCACCAGTACTGTACCCCAGAGTTACACAGTGACAGACCTGTCCCCATCAGTACTGTACCCCAGTGTTGCACAGTGACAGACCCCACCCCAACAGTACTGTTACCAGTGTTACACAATGACAGACCCGTCCCCACCAATACTGTAACCCATTGTTATACAGTGACAGACCCGTCCTCACCAGTACTGTATCCCAGTGTTATACAGTGACAGATCTATCGCCACCAGGACTGTTATCCAGTGTTATACAGTGACAGACCCATCTCCAGTACTTTACCCCAGTGTTATACAGTGACAGATCCGCCCAGAAGAGTACTGTACCACAGTGGTATACATGACAGACCAGCCCCCACCCGTACTGTACCCCAGTGTTATACAGTGACAGACACTTCTCCAGTACTTTACCCCAGTGTTATACAGTGACAGACCTGTCTCCACCAGTACTGTACCCCAGAGTTACACAGTGACAGACCTGTCCCCAACAGTACTGTACCCCAGAGTTACACAGTGACAGACCTGTCCCCAACAGTACTGTACCCCAGTGTTATACAGTGACAGACCCGTCCCCAGCAGTACTGTACCCCAGTGCTATACAGTGACAGACCTGTCCCACCAGGACTGTACCTCAGTGTCACACAGTGACAGACCTGTCCCCACCAGTACTGTACCCCAGAGTGACACAGTGACAGACCGGTCCCCACCAGTACTGTACCCCAGTGTTACACAGTGACAGACCTGTCCCAAACAGTACTGTAAACCAGTGTTATACAGTAACAGACCTGTCCCCACCAGTACTGTACCCCAGTGTTATACAGTGACAGACCTGTCCCCACCAGTACTGTACCCCAGAGTTACACAGTGACAGACCAGTCCCCACCAGTACTGTACCCCAGTGTTCCACAGTGACAGACCTGTCCCCACCAGTACATTACCCGATTATCATACAGTGACAGACCCGTCCCCAGCAATACTGTACCCCAGTGTTATACAGTGACAGACCCGTGCTCACCAGTACTGTACCCCAGAGTTACACAATGACAGACCCGTCCCCACCAGTACTGTACCCCAGTGTTATACAGTGACAGACCCGTCCCCACCAGTACTGTACCCCAGTGTTATACAGTGACAGACACGTCCTCACCAGTACTGTACCCCAGTGTAATACAGTGACAGACCTGTTCCCACCAGTACTGTACCCCAGTGTTATAAAATGACAGACCTGTCCCCACCAGTACTGTACCCCAGTGTTATACAATGACAGACCTGTCCCCACCAGTACAGTACCCCAGTGTTGTAGTGACAGACCCATCACCAGTACTGCACCCCAGTGTTATACAGCGACAGACCTGCCCCCACCAGTACTGTACCCCAGTGTTATACAGTGACAGACCCATCCCCACCAGTACTGTACCCCAGTGTTATACAGTGACAGACCTGTCCCCACCAGTACTGTACCCCAGTGTTATACAGTGACAGACCCATCCCCACCAATACTGTACGTCAGTGTTATACAGTGACAGACCTGTCCCCACCAGTACTGTACCCCAGTGTTATACAGTGACAGACCCATCCCCACCAATACTGTACCCCAGTGTTATACAGTGACAGACCTGTCCTCACCAGTACTGTACCCCAGTGTTATACAGTGACAGACGCATTTCCAGTGCTGTACCCCTGTGTTATACAGTGACAGACCTGTCATCACCAGTATTGTTAGCCAGTGTAATACAGTGACAGACCTGTCCCCATCAGTACTGTACCCCAGTGTTGTACAGTGACAGACCCCTCCCCAACAGTACTGTTACCAGTGTTACACAGTGACAGACCCGTCCCCACCAATACTGTAACCCATTGTTATACAGTGACAGACCCATCCTCACCAGTACTGTATCCCAGTGTTATACAGTGACAAACTCATCACCAGTACTGTACCACAATGTTATACAGTGACAGACCCGTGCCCACCAGTACTGGACCCCAGTGTTATACAGTTATAGACCCATCTCCAGTACTGTATCTGATGTAATACAGTGACAGACCTGACATCACAAGTAGAGTACCCCAGTGTTATAGTGACAGACACATCCCCACCAGTATTGTAGTCCAGGGTTTTCCAGTGACAAACCTGCCCCCACCAGTACTGTACCCCAGTGTTACACAGTGACAGACATGTTACCCCCAGTACTGTACCCCAATGTTATACAGTGACAGACCCATCTCCAGTACTGTTACCCAGTGTTATAAAGTGACAGACCCGTGCAGACCAGTACTGTAGCCCAGTGTTATACAGTGACAGACCTGGCCCACCAGTACCGTACCCCAGTGTTATACAGTGACAGACCTGTCATCACCAGTACTGTACCCCAGTGTTATACAGTGACAGACCAGTCACCACAGGTACTGTACCACAGTGTTATACAGTGACAAACCCATCCTCATCAGTACCGTACCCCACTGTTCTACAGTGACAGACCTTTCCCCACCAGTACTGTACCCAAGCGTAATACAGCGACAGAGCCGTTCCCACTAATACTGTACCCCAGTGTTATACAGTGACAGACCTGTCACAACCAGTACTGTACCCCAGTGTTATACAGTGACAGACCCGTCCTCACCAGTACTGTACCCCAGTGTTATACAGTGACAGACCTGTCCCCACCAGTACTGTACCCCAGTGTTATGCAGTGACAGACCAGTCCCCACCAGTACTGTACCACAATGTTATACAGTGATAGACCAATCCCCGCCAGTATTGTACCCCAGTTTTATACAAAGACAGATCTGTCCCCACCAGTACTGTACCCCAGTGTTATACAGTGACAGACGCATTTCCAGTGCTGTACCCCTGTGTTATACAGTGACAGACCTGTCATCACCAGTATTGTTAGCCAGTGTAATACAGTGACAGACCTGTCCCCATCAGTACTGTACCCCAGTGTTGTACAGTGACAGACCCCTCCCCAACAGTACTGTTACCAGTGATACACAGTGACAGACCCGTCCCCACCAATACTGTAACCCATTGTTATACAGTGACAGACCCGTCCTCACCAGTACTGTATCCCAGTGTTATACAGTGACAGATCTATCCCCACCAGTACTGTTACCCAGTGTTATTCAGTGACAGACCCATCTCCAGTACTTTACCCCAGTGTTATACAGTGACAGACCCGCCCAGAAGAGTACTGTACCACAGTGTTATACAGTGACAGACCAGCCCCCACCAGTACTGTATCCCAGTGTTATACAGAGACAGACACTTCTCCAGTACTTTACCCCAGTGTTATACAGTGACAGACCTGTCCCCACCTGTACTGTACCCCAGTGTTATACAGTGACAGACCTGTCCCCAACAATACTGTACCCCAGTGTTATATAGTGACAGACCCATCTCCAGTACTTTACCCCAGTGTTATACAGTGGCAGACCTGTCATCACCAGTACCGTTACCCAGTGTTATACAGTGACAGACCAGTACCCACCAGTACTGTATCCCAGTGTTACACAGTGACAGACCCATTCCCACCAGAACTGCTCGCCAGTGTTACACAGTGACAGACCCATTCCCACCAGAACTATTCGCCAGTGTTATACAGTGACAGACCTGTCTCCACCAGTACTGTACCCCAGAGTTACACAGTGACAGACCTGTCCCCAACAGTACTGTACCCCAGAGTTACACAGTGACAGACCTGTCCCCAACAGTTCTGTACCCCAGTGTTATACAGTGACAGACCCGTCCCCACCAGTACTGTACCCCAGTATTATACAGTGACAGACCCGTCCCCACCAGTACTGTACCCCAGTGTTACACAGTGACAGACCCGTTCCCACAAGTACTGAACCCCAGAGTTACACAGTGACAGACCAGTCCCCACCAGTACTGTACCCCAGTGTTACACAGTGACAGACCTGTCCCCACCAGTACCGTACCCCAGTATTACACAGTGACAGACCTGTCCCCACCAGAACTGTACACCAGTGTTACACAGTGACAGACCTGTCCCAACCAGTACTGTACCCCAGTGTTACGCAGTAAGAGACCGGTCCCAACCAGTACTGTAGCCCAGTGTTATACAGTGACAGACCCCTCCCCACCAGTACTGTAGCCCAGTGTTATACAGTGACAGACCCCTCCCCACCAGTACTGTACCCCAGTGTTACACAGTGACAGACCTGTCCCCACCAGTACTGTACCCCAGAGTTACACAGTGACAGACCTGTCCCCACCAGTACTGTACCCCAGTGTTACACAGTGACAGACATGTCCCCACCAGTACTGTACCCCAGAGTTACACAGTGACAGACCTGTCCCCATCAGTACTGTACCCCAGTGTTGTACAGTGACAGACCCCACCCCAACAGTACTGTTACCAGTGTTACACAATGACAGACCCGTCCCCACCAATACTGTAACCCATTGTTATACAGTGACAGACCCGTCCTCACCAGTACTGTATCCCAGTGTTATACAGTGACAGATCTATCGCCACCAGGACTGTTATCCAGTGTTATACAGTGACAGACCCATCTCCAGTACTTTACCCCAGTGTTATACAGTGACAGATCCGCCCAGAAGAGTACTGTACCACAGTGGTATACATGACAGACCAGCCCCCACCCGTACTGTACCCCAGTGTTATACAGTGACAGACACTTCTCCAGTACTTTACCCCAGTGTTATACAGTGACAGACCTGTCTCCACCAGTACTGTACCCCAGAGTTACACAGTGACAGACGTGTCCCCAACAGTACTGTACCCCAGAGTTACACAGTGACAGACCTGTCCCCAACAGTACTTTACCCCAGTGTTATACAGTGACAGACCCGTCCCCAGCAGTACTGTACCCCAGTGCTATACAGTGACAGACCTGTCCCCACCAGTACTGTACCCCAGAGTGACACAGTGACAGACCGGTCCCCACCAGTACTGTACCCCAGTGTTACACAGTGACAGACCTGTCCCAACCAGTACTGTAAACCAGTGTTATACAGTAACAGACCTGTCCCCACCAGTACTGTACCCCAGTGTTATACAGTGACAGACCTGTCCCCACCAGTACTGTACCCCAGAGTTACACAGTGACAGACCAGTCCCCACCAGTACTGTACCCCAGTGTTCCACAGTGACAGACCTGTCCCCACCAGTACATTACCCGAGTATCATACAGTGACAGACCCGTCCCCAGCAATACTGTACCCCAGTGTTATACAGTGACAGACCCGTCCTCACCAGTACTGTACCCCAGAGTTACACAATGACAGACCCGTCCCCACCAGTACTGTACCCCAGTGTTATACAGTGACAGACCTGTTCCCACCAGTACTGTACCCCAGTGTTATAAAATGACAGACCTGTCCCCACCAGTACCGTACCCCAGTGTTATACAATGACAGACCTGTCCCCACCAGTACAGTACCCCAGTGTTATAGTGACAGACCCATCTCAAGTACTGCACCCCAGTGTTATACAGTGACAGACCTGCCCCCACCAGTACTGTACCCCAGTGTTATACAGTGACAGACCCATCCCCACCAGTACTGTACCCCAGTGTTATACAGTGACAGACCTGTCCCCACCAGTACTGTACCCCAGTGTTATACAGTGACAGACCCATCCCCACCAATACTGTACGTCAGTGTTATACAGTGACAGAGCTGTCCCCACCAGTACTGTACCCCAGTGTTATACAGTGACAGACCCATCCCCACCAATACTGTACCCCAGTGTTATACAGTGACAGACCTGTCCTCACCAGTACTGTACCCCAGTGTTGTACAGTGACAGACCCGTCCCCACCAGTACTGTACGCCAGTGTTACACAGTGACAGACCTGCCCCCACCAGTACTGTACCTCAGTGTTGTACAGTGACAGACCCGTCCCCACCAGTACTGTACCCAAGTGTTATACGGTGACAGACCCATCCCCACCAGCACTGTACACCAGTGTTATACAGTGACAGATCTATCCCCACCAGTACTGTACCCCGGTGTTATACAGTGACAGACCTGTCCCCACCAGTACTGTACCCCAGAGTTACACAGTGACAGACCAGTCCCCACCAGTACTGTACCCCAGTGTTCCACAGTGACAGACCTGTCCCCACCAGTACATTACCCGAGTATCATACAGTGACAGACCCGTCCCCAGCAATACTGTACCCCAGTGTTATACAGTGACAGACCCGTCCTCACCAGTACTGTACCCCAGAGTTACACAATGACAGACCCGTCCCCACCAGTACTGTACCCCAGTGTTATACAGTGACAGACCTGTTCCCACCAGTACTGTACCCCAGTGTTATAAAATGACAGACCTGTCCCCACCAGTACCGTACCCCAGTGTTATACAATGACAGACCTGTCCCCACCAGTACAGTACCCCAGTGTTATAGTGACAGACCCATCTCAAGTACTGCACCCCAGTGTTATACAGTGACAGACCTGCCCCCACCAGTACTGTACCCCAGTGTTATACAGTGACAGACCCATCCCCACCAGTACTGTACCCCAGTGTTATACAGTGACAGACCTGTCCCCACCAGTACTGTACCCCAGTGTTATACAGTGACAGACCCATCCCCACCAATACTGTACGTCAGTGTTATACAGTGACAGAGCTGTCCCCACCAGTACTGTACCCCAGTGTTATACAGTGACAGACCCATCCCCACCAATACTGTACCCCAGTGTTATACAGTGACAGACCTGTCCTCACCAGTACTGTACCCCAGTGTTGTACAGTGACAGACCCGTCCCCACCAGTACTGTACGCCAGTGTTACACAGTGACAGACCTGCCCCCACCAGTACTGTACCTCAGTGTTGTACAGTGACAGACCCGTCCCCACCAGTACTGTACCCAAGTGTTATACGGTGACAGACCCATCCCCACCAGCACTGTACACCAGTGTTATACAGTGACAGATCTATCCCCACCAGTACTGTACCCCGGTGTTATACAGTGACAGACCTGTCCCCACCAGTACTGTACCCCAGTGTTATACAGTGACAGACCCGTCCTCACCAGTACTGTACCTGTGTTATACAGAGACAGACCTGTCCCCACCAGTACTGTACCCCAGTGTTATACAGTGACAGACCCGTCCCCACCAGTACTGTACCCCAATGTTATACAGTGACAGACCTGTCCCCACCAGTACTGTACCCCAGTGTTATACAGTGACAGACCTGCCCCCACCAGTACTGTACCCCAGTGTTATAAAATGACAGACCTGTCCCCACCAGTACTGTACCCCAGTGTTATACAATGACAGACCTGTCCCCACCAGTACAGTACCCCAGTGTTATAGTGACAGACCCATCTCCAGTACTGTACCCCAGTGTTATACAGTGACAGACCTGCCCCCACCAGTACTGTACCCCAGTGTTATACAGTGACAGACCCATCCCCACCAGTACTGTACCCCAGTGTTATATAGTGACAGACCTGTCCCCACCAGTACTGTACCCCAGTGTTATACAGTGACAGACCTGTCCCCACCAGTTCTGTACCCCAGTGTTATAAAGTGACAGACGTGTCCCCACCAGTACTGTACCCAAGTGTTATACAGTGACAGACCCGTCCCCACCAGTATTGTACCCCAGTGTTATACAGTGACAGATCCGTCCCCACCAGTACTGTACCCCAGTGTTATACAGTGACAGACCTGTCCCCACCAGTACTGTACCCCAGTGTTATACAGTGACAGACCTGTCCCCACCAGTACTGTACCCCAGTGTTATACAGTGACAGACCCGTCCCTACCAGTACTGTACCCCAGTGTTACACAGTGACAGACCCGTCCCCACCAGTACTGTACCCCAGTGTTACACAGTGACAGACCCATCTCCAGTACTTTACCCCAGTGTTATACAGTGACAGACCTGCCCCCACCAGTACTGTACCCCAGTGTTATACAGTGACATAACTGTCCCCACCAGTACTATACCCCAGTGTTATACAGTGACAGACCCGTCCCTACCAGTACTGTACCCCAGTGTTACACAGTGACAGACCCATCCCCACCAGTACTGTACCGCAGTGTTACACAGTGACAGACCCTTCTCCAGTAATTTGCCCCAGTGTTATACAGTGACAGACCTGCCCCCACCAGTACTGTACCACAGTGTTATACAGTGACAGTCCTGTCCCCACCAGTACTGTACCCCAGTGTTACACAGTGACAGACCCATCTCCAGTACTGTATCCCGGTGTTATACAGTGACAGACCCATCCCCACCAGTACTGTACCCAAGTGTTATACAGTGACAGACCTGTCCCCATCAGTACTATACCCCAGTGTTATACAGTGACAGACGTGTCCCCACCAGTACTGTACCCCAGTGTTATACAGTGACAGACCCGTCCTCACCAGTACTGTACCCCAGTGTTACACAGTGACAGACCTGTCCCCATCAGAACTGTACCCCAATGTTATACAGTGACAGACCTGTCCCCACCAGTACTGTACCCCAGTGTTATACAGTGACAGACCCATCCCCACCAGTACTGTACCTCAGTGTTATACAGTGACAGATCCGTCCCCACCAGTACTGTACCCCAGTGTTATACAGTGACAGACCTGTCCCCACCAGTACTATACCCCAGTGTTATACAGTGACAGACGTGTCCCCACCAGTACTGTACCCCAGTGTTATACAGTGACAGACCCGTCCTCACCAGTACTGTACCCCAGTGTTACACAGTGACAGACCTGTCCCCACCAGTACTGTACCCCAATGTTATACAGTGACAGACCTGTCCCCACCAGTACTGTACCCCAGTGCTTTACAGTGACAGACCCGTCCCCACCAGTACTGTACCCGTGTGATACAGTGACAGACCCGTCCCCACCAGTACTGTACCCCAGTGTTATACAGTGACAGACACGTCTCCACCAATACTGTACCCCAGTGTACTACAGTGACAGACCTGTCCCCACCAGTACTGTACCCCAGTGTTATACAGTGACAGACCCGTCCCCACCAGTACTGTACCACAGTGTTATACAGTGACAGACCCATCCCCACCAGTACTGTACCCCAGTGTAATACAGTGACAGACCCGTCCCCACCAGTACTGTACCCCAGTGTTACACAGTGACAGACCCGTCCCCACCAGTACTGTACCCCAGTGTTATACAGTGACAGACCCGTCCCCAACAGTACTATACCCCAGTGTTATACAGTGACAGACCCTTCCCCACCAATACTGTACCCGTGTGATACAGTGACAGACCCGTCCCCACCAGTACTGTACCCCAGTGTTATACAGTGACAGACACGTCTCCACCAATACTGTACTACAGTGACAGACCTGTCCCCACCAGTACTGTACCCCAGTGTTATACAGTGACAGACCCGTCCCCACCAGTACTGTACCCCAGTGTTATACAGTGACAGACCCGTCCCCACCAGTACTGTACCCCAGTGTTATACAGTGACAGACCTGACCCCAGCAGTACTGTACCCCAGTGTTCCACAGTGACAGACCAGTCCCCACCAGTACTGTACCCCAGTGTTATACAGTGACAGACCTGACACCAGCAGTACTATACCCCAATGTTATACAGTGACAGACGTGTCCTCACCAGTACTGTACCCCAGTGTTATACAGTGACAGACCCGTCCTCACCAGTACTGTACCCCAGTGTTACACAGTGACAGACCTGTCCCCACCAGTACTGTACCCCAATGTTATACAGTGACAGACCCGTCCCCACCAGTACTGTACCCCAGTGCTATACAGTGACAGACCTGTCCCACCAGGACTGTACCTCAGTGTTACACAGTGACAGACCTGCCCCCACCAGTACTGTACCCCAGAGTGACACAGTGACAGACCGGTCCCCACCAGTACTGTACCCCAGTGTTACACAGTGACAGACCTGTCCCAACCAGTACTGTACCCCAGTGTTATACAGTAACAGACCTGTCCCCACCAGTACTGTACCCCAGTGTTATACAGTGACAGACCTGTCCCCACCAGTACTGTACCCCAGAGTTACACAGTGACAGACCAGTCCCCACAAGTACTGTACCCCAGTGTTCCACAGTGACAGACCTGTCCCCACCAGTACTGTACCCGAGTATCATACAGTGACAGACCAGTCCCCAGCAATACTGTACCCCAGTGTTATACAGTGACAGACCCGTCCTCACCAGTACTGTACCCCAGAGTTACACAATGACAGACCCGTCCCCACCAGTACTGTACCCCAGTGTTATACAGTGACAGACCTGCCCCCACCAGTACTGTACCCCAGTGTTATACAGTGACAGACCCATCCCCACCAGTACTGTACCCCAGTGTTATACAGTGACAGACCTGTCCCCACCAGTACTGCACCCCAGTGTTATACAGTGACAGACCTGTTCCCACCAGTACTGTACCCGTGTTATAAAATGACAGACCTGTCCCCACCAGTACTGTACCCCAGTGTTGTACAGTGACAGACCCGTCCCCACCAGTACTGTACCCCAGTGTTATACAGTGACAGACCTGCCCCCACCAGTACTGTACCTCAGTGTTGTACAGTGACAGACCCGTCCCCACCAGTACTGTACCCAAGTGTTATACGGTGACAGACCCGTCCCCACCAGCACTGTACACCAGTGTTATACAGTGACAGATCCGTCCCCACCAGTACTGTAGCCCAGTGTTATACAGTGACAGACCTGTCCCCACCAGTACTGTACCCCAGTGTTATACAGTGACAGACCCGTCCTCACCAGTACTGTACCTGTGTTATACAGTGACAGACCTGTCCCCACCAGTACTGTACCCCAGTGTTATACAGTGACAGACCCATCCCCACCAGTACTGTACCCCAGTGTTCTACAGTGACAGACCCATCCTCACCAGTACTGTACCCCAGTGTTATACAGTGACAGACCTGCCCCCACCAGTACTGTACCCCAGTGTTATAAAATGACAGACCTGTCCCCACCAGTACTGTACCCCAGTGTTATACAGTGACAGACCCGTCCTCACCAGTACTGTACCCCAGTGTTATACAGTGACAGACCTGTCCCCACCAGTACTGTACCCCAGTGTTATGCAGTGACAGACCAGTCCCCACCAGTACTGTACCACAATGTTATACAGTGATAGACCAATCCCCGCCAGTATTGTACCCCAGTTTTATACAATGACAGATCTGTCCCCACCAGTACTGTACCCCAGTGTTATACAGTGACAGACCCGCCCAGAAGAGTACTGTACCACAGTGTTATACAGTGACAGACCAGCCCCCACCAGTACTGTACCCCAGTGTTATACAGAGACAGACACTTCTCCAGTACTTTACCCCAGTGTTATACAGTGACAGACCTGTCCCCACCTGTACTGTACCCCAGTGTTATACAGTGACAGACCTGTCCCCAACAATACTGTACCCCAGTGTTATATAGTGACAGACCCATCTCCAGTACTTTACCCCAGTGTTATACAGTGGCAGACCTGTCGTCACCAGTACCGTTACCCAGTGTTATACAGTGACAGACCAGTACCCACCAGTACTGTATCCCAGTGTTACACAGTGACAGACCCATTCCCACCAGAACTGCTCGCCAGTGTTACACAGTGACAGACCCATTCCCACCAGAACTATTCGCCAGTGTTATACAGTGACAGACCTGTCTCCACCAGTACTGTACCCCAGAGTTACACAGTGACAGACCTGTCCCCAACAGTACTGTACCCCAGAGTTACAGTGACAGACCTGTCCCCAACAGTTCTGTACCCCAGTGTTATACAGTGACAGACCCGTCCCCACCAGTACCGTACCCCAGTATTACACAGTGACAGACCTGTCCCCACCAGAACTGTACACCAGTGTTACACAGTGACAGACCTGTCCCTACCAGTACTGTACCCCAGTGTTACGCAGTAAGAGACCGGTCCCAACCAGTACTGTAGCCCAGTGTTATACAGTGACAGACCCCTCCCCACCAGTACTGTAGCCCAGTGTTATACAGTGACAGACCCCTCCCCACCAGTACTGTACCCCAGTGTTACACAGTGACAGACCTGTCCCCACCAGTACTGTACCCCAGAGTTACACAGTGACAGACCTGTCCCCACCAGTACTGTACCCCAGTGTTACACAGTGACAGACATGTCCCCACCAGTACTGTACCCCAGAGTTACACAGTGACAGACCTGTCCCCATCAGTACTGTACCCCAGTGTTGCACAGTGACAGACCCCACCCCAACAGTACTGTTACCAGTGTTACACAATGACAGACCCGTCCCCACCAATACTGTAACCCATTGTTATACAGTGACAGACCCGTCCTCACCAGTACTGTATCCCAGTGTTATACAGTGACAGATCTATCGCCACCAGGACTGTTATCCAGTGTTATACAGTGACAGACCCATATCCAGTACTTTACCCCAGTGTTATACAGTGACAGATCCGCCCAGAAGAGTACTGTACCACAGTGGTATACATGACAGACCAGCCCCCACCCGTACTGTACCCCAGTGTTATACAGTGACAGACACTTCTCCAGTACTTTACCCCAGTGTTATACAGTGACAGACCTGTCTCCACCAGTACTGTACCCCAGAGTTACACAGTGACAGACCTGTCCCCAACAGTACTGTACCCCAGAGTTACACAGTGACAGACCTGTCCCCAACAGTACTGTACCCCAGTGTTATACAGTGACAGACCCGTCCCCAGCAGTACTGTACCCCAGTGCTATACAGTGACAGACCTGTCCCACCAGGACTGTACCTCAGTGTCACACAGTGACAGACCTGTCCCCACCAGTACTGTACCCCAGAGTGACACAGTGACAGACCGGTCCCCACCAGTACTGTACCCCAGTGTTACACAGTGACAGACCTGTCCCAACCAGTACTGTAAACCAGTGTTATACAGTAACAGACCTGTCCCCACCAGTACTGTACCCCAGTGTTATACAGTGACAGACCTGTCCCCACCAGTACTGTACCCCAGAGTTACACAGTGACAGACCAGTCCCCACCAGTACTGTACCCCAGTGTTCCACAGTGACAGACCTGTCCCCACCAGTACATTACCCGATTATCATACAGTGACAGACCCGTCCCCAGCAATACTGTACCCCAGTGTTATACAGTGACAGACCCGTGCTCACCAGTACTGTACCCCAGAGTTACACAATGACAGACCCGTCCCCACCAGTACTGTACCCCAGTGTTATACAGTGACAGACCCGTCCCCACCAGTACTGTACCCCAGTGTTATACAGTGACAGACACGTCCTCACCAGTACTGTACCCCAGTGTAATACAGTGACAGACCTGTTCCCACCAGTACTGTACCCCAGTGTTATAAAATGACAGACCTGTCCCCACCAGTACTGTACCCCAGTGTTATACAATGACAGACCTGTCCCCACCAGTACAGTACCCCAGTGTTATAGTGACAGACCCATCTCCAGTACTGCACCCCAGTGTTATACAGCGACAGACCTGCCCCCACCAGTACTGTACCCCAGTGTTATACAGTGACAGACCCATCCCCACCAGTACTGTACCCCAGTGTTATACAGTGACAGACCTGTCCCCACCAGTACTGTACCCCAGTGTTATACAGTGACAGACCCATCCCCACCAATACTGTACGTCAGTGTTATACAGTGACAGACCTGTCCCCACCAGTACTGTACCCCAGTGTTATACAGTGACAGACCCATCCCCACCAATACTGTACCCCAGTGTTATACAGTGACAGACCTGTCCTCACCAGTACTGTACCCCAGTGTTGTACAGTGACAGACCCGTCCCCACCAGTACTGTACCCCAGTGTTATACAGTGACAGACCTGCCCCCACCAGTACTGTACCTCAGTGTTGTACAGTGACAGACCCGTCCCCACCAGTACTGTACCCAAGTGTTATACGGTGACAGACCCGTCCCCACCAGCACTGTACACCAGTGTTATACAGTGACAGATCTATCCCCACCAGTACTGTACCCCAGTGTTATACAGTGACAGACCTGTCCCCACCAGTACTGTACCCCAGTGTTATACAGTGACAGACCCGTCCTCACCAGTACTGTACCAGTGTTATACAGTGACAGGCCTGTCCCCACCAGTACTGTACCCCAGTGTTATACAGTGACAGACCCGTCCCCACCAGTACTGTACCCCAATGTTATACAGTGACAGACCTGTCCCCACCAGTACTGTACCCCAGTGTTATACAGTGACAGACCTGCCCCCACCAGTACTGTACCCCAGTGTTATAAAATGACAGACCTGTCCCCACCAGTACTGTACCCCAGTGTTATACAATGACAGACCTGTCCCCACCAGTACAGTACCCCAGTGTTATTGTGACAGACCCATCTCCAGTACTGTACCCCAGTGTTATACAGTGACAGACCCGTCCCAACCAGTACTGTACCCGTGTGATACAGTGACAGACCCTTCCCCACCAGTACTGTACCCCAGTGTTATACAGTGACAGACACGTCTCCACCAATACTGTACCCCAGTGTACTACAGTGACAGACCTGTCCCCACCAGTACTGTACCCCAGTGTTATACAGTGACAGACCCGTCCCCACCAGTACTGTACCACAGTGTTATACAGTGACAGACCCATCCCCACCAGTACTGTACCCCAGTGTAATACAGTGACAGACCCGTCCCCACCAGTACTGTACTCCTGTGTTACACAGTGACAGACCCGTCCCCACCAGTACTGTACCCCAGTGTTATACAGTGACAGACCCGTCCCCACCAGTACTGTACCCCAGTGTTATATAGTGACAGACCCGTCCCCAACAGTACTATACCCCAGTGTTATACAGTGACAGACCCGTCCCCACCAGTACTGTACCCGTGTGATACAGTGACAGACCCGTCCCCACCAGTACTGTACCCCAGCGTTATACAGTGACAGACACGTCTCCACCAATACTGTACCCCAGTGTACTACAGTGACAGACCTGTCCCCACCAGTACTGTACCCCAGTGTTATACAGTGACAGACCCGTCCCCGCCAGTACTGTACCACAGTGTTATACAGTGACAGACCCATCCCCACCAGTACTGTACCCCAGTGTAATACAGTGACAGACCCGTCCCCACCAGTACTGTACCCCAGTGTTATACAGTGACAGACCTGTCCCCACCAGTACTATACCCCAGTGTTATACAGTGACAGACGTGTCCCCACCAGTACTGTACCCCAGTGTTATACAGTGACAGACCCGTCCTCACCATTACTGTACCCCAGTGTTACACAGTGACAGACCTGTCCCCACCAGTACTGTACCCCAATGTTATACAGTGACAGACCTGTCCCCACCAGTACTGTACCCCAGTGTTATACAGTGACAGACCCGTCCCCACCAGTACTGTACCCCAGTGTTATACAGTGACAGACCCGTCCCCACCAGTACTGTACCCCAGTGTTATACAGTGACAGACCTGACCCCAGCAGTACTATACCCCAGTGTTATACAGTGACAGACGTGTCCCCACCAGTACTGTACCCCAGTGTTATACAGTGACAGACCCGTCCTCACCAGTACTGTACCCCAGTGTTACACAGTGACAGACCTGTCCCCACCAGTACTGTACCCCAATGTTATACAGTGACAGACCCGTCCCCACCAGTACTGTACCCCAGTGCTATACAGTGACAGACCTGTCCCACCAGGACTGTACCTCAGTGTTACACAGTGACAGACCTGTCCCCACCAGTACTGTACCCCAGAGCGACACAGTGACAGACCGGTCCCCACCAGTACTGTACCCCAGTGTTACACAGTGACAGACCTGTCCCAACCAGTACTGTAAACCAGTGTTATACAGTAACAGACCTGTCCCCACCAGTACTGTACCCCAGTGTTATACAGTGACAGACCTGTCCCCACCAGTACTGTACCCCAGAGTTACACAGTGACAGACCAGTCCCCACCAGTACTGTACCCCAGTGTTCCACAGTGACAGACCTGTCCCCACCAGTACTGTACCCGAGTATCATACAGAGACAGACCAGTCCCCAGCAATACTGTACCCGTGTTATACAGTGACAGACCCGTCCTCACCAGTACTGTACCCCAGAGTTACACAATGACAGACCCGTCCCCACCAGTACTGTACCCCAGTGTTATACAGTGACAGACCCGTCCCCACCAGTACTGTACCCCAGTGTTATACAGTGACAGACCCGTCCTCACCAGTACTGTACCCCAGTGTTATACAGTGACAGACCTGTTCACACCAGTACTGTACCCCAGTGTTATAAAATGACAGACTGTCCCCACCAGTACTGTACCCCAGTGTTATACAATGACAGACCTGTCCCCACCAGTACAGTACCCCAGTGTTATAGTGACAGACCCATCTCCAGTACTGTACCCCAGTGTTATACAGTGACAGACCTGCCCCCACCAGTACTGTACCCCAGTGTTATACAGTGACAGACCCATCCCCACCAGTACTGTACCCCAGTGTTATACAGTGACAGACCTGTCCCCACCAGTACTGTACCCCAGTGTTATACAGTGACAGACCCATCCCCACCAATACTGTACGTCAGTGTTATACAGTGACAGACCTGTCCCCACCAGTACTGTACCCCAGTGTTATACAGTGACAGACCCATCCCCACCAATACTGTACCCCAGTGTTATACAGTGACAGACCTGTCCTCACCAGTACTGTACCCCAGTGTTGTACAGTGACAGACCCGTCCCCACCAGTACTGTACCCCAGTGTTATACAGTGACAGACCTGCCCCCACCAGTACTGTACCTCAGTGTTGTACAGTGACAGACCCGTCCCCACCAGTACTGTACCCAAGTGTTATACGGTGACAGACCCGTCCCCACCAGCACTGTACACCAGTGTTATAAAATGACAGTCCTGTCCCCACCAGTACTGTACCCCAGTGTTATACAATGACAGACCTGTCCCCACCAGTACAGTACCCCAGTGTTATAGTGACAGACCCATCTCCAGTACTGTACCCCAGTGTTATACAGTGACAGACCTGCCCCCACCAGTACTGTACCTCAGTGTTGTACAGTGACAGACCCGTCCCCACCAGTACTGTACCCAAGTGTTATACGGTGACAGACCCGTCCCCACCAGCACTGTACACCAGTGTTATACAGTGACAGATCCGTCCCCACCAGTACTGTACCCCAGTGTTATACAGTGACAGACCTGTCCCCACCAGTACTGTACCCCAGTGTTATACAGTGACAGACCCGTCCCCACCAGTACTGTACCCCAGTGTTATACAGTGACAGACCCGTCCTCACCAGTACTGTACCCCAGTGTTATACAGTGACAGACCTGCCCCCACCAGTACTGTACCCCAGTGTTATAAAATGACAGTCCTGTCCCCACCAGTACTGTACCCCAGTGTTATACAATGACAGACCTGTCCCCACCAGTACAGTACCCCAGTGTTATAGTGACAGACCCATCTCCAGTACTGTACCCCAGTGTTATACAGTGACAGACCTGCCCCCACCAGTACTGAACCCCAGTGTTATACAGTGACAGACCCGTCCCCACCAGTACTGTACCCCAGTGTTATACAGTGACAGACCTGCCCCCACCAGTACTGTACCTCAGTGTTGTACAGTGACAGACCCGTCCCCACCAGTACTGTACCCAAGTGTTATACGGTGACAGACCCGTCCCCACCAGCACTGTACACCAGTGTTATACAGTGACAGATCCGTCCCCACCAGTACTGTAGCCCAGTGTTATACAGTGACAGACCTGTCCCCACCAGTACTGTACCCCAGTGTTATACAGTGACAGACCCGTCCTCACCAGTACTGTACCTGTGTTATACAGTGACAGACCTGTCCCCACCAGTACTGTACCCCAGTGTTATACAGTGACAGACCCATCCCCACCAGTACTGTACCCCAGTGTTCTACAGTGACAGACCCGTCCTCACCAGTACTGTACCCCAGTGTTATACAGTGACAGACCTGCCCCCACCAGTACTGTACCCCAGTGTTATAAAATGACAGACCTGTCCCCACCAGTACTGTACCCCAGTGTTATACAGTGACAGACCCGTCCTCACCAGTACTGTACCCCAGTGTTATACAGTGACAGACCTGTCCCCACCAGTACTGTACCCCAGTGTTATGCAGTGACAGACCAGTCCCCACCAGTACTGTACCACAATGTTATACAGTGATAGACCAATCCCCGCCAGTATTGTACCCCAGTTTTATACAATGACAGATCTGTCCCCACCAGTACTGTACCCCAGTGTTATACAGTGACAGACGCATTTCCAGTACTGTACCCCTGTGTTATACAGTGACAGACCTGTCATCACCAGTATTGTTAGCCAGTGTAATACAGTGACAGACCTGTCCCCATCAGTACTGTACCCCAGTGTTGTACAGTGACAGACCCCTCCCCAACAGTACTGTTACCAGTGTTACACAGTGACAGACCCGTCCCCACCAATACTGTAACCCATTGTTATACAGTGACAGACCCATCCTCACCAGTACTGTATCCCAGTGTTATACAGTGACAGATCTATCCCCACCAGTACTGTTACCCAGTGTTATTCAGTGACAGACCCATCTCCAGTACTTTACCCCAGTGTTATACAGTGACAGACCCGCCCAGAAGAGTACTGTACCACAGTGTTATACAGTGACAGACCAGCCCCCACCAGTACTGTACCCCAGTGTTATACAGAGACAGACACTTCTCCAGTACTTTACCCCAGTGTTATACAGTGACAGACCTGTCCCCACCAGTACTATACCCCAGTGTTATACAGTGACAGACGTGTCCCCACCAGTACTGTACCCCAGTGTTATACAGTGACAGACCTGTCCCCACCAGTACTGTACCCCAGTGTTATACAGTGACAGACCCGTCCCCACCAGTACTGTACCACAGTGTTATACAGTGACAGACCCATCCCCACCAGTACTGTACCCCAGTGTAATACAGTGACAGACCCGTCCCCACCAGTACTGTACCCCAGTGTTATACAGTGACAGACCTGTCCCCACCAGTACTATACCCCAGTGTTATACAGTGACAGACGTGTCCCCACCAATACTGTACCCCAGTGTTATACAGTGACAGACCTGTCCTCACCAGTACTGTACCCCAGTGTTGTACAGTGACAGACCCGTCCCCACCAGTACTGTACCCCAGTGTTATACAGTGACAGACCTGCCCCCACCAGTACTGTACCTCAGTGTTGTACAGTGACAGACCCGTCCCCACCAGTACTGTACCCAAGTGTTATACGGTGACAGACCCGTCCCCACCAGCACTGTACACCAGTGTTATACAGTGACAGATCCGTCCCCACCAGTACTGTACCCCAGTGTTATACAGTGACAGACCTGTCCCCACCAGTACAGTACCCCAGTGTTATACAGTGACAGACCCGTCCCCACCAGTACTGTACCCCAGTGTTATACAGTGACAGACCCGTCCTCACCAGTACTGTACCCCAGTGTTATACAGTGACAGACCTGCCCCCACCAGTACTGTACCCCAGTGTTATAAAATGACAGTCCTGTCCCCACCAGTACTGTACCCCAGTGTTATACAATGACAGACCTGTCCCCACCAGTACAGTACCCCAGTGTTATAGTGACAGACCCATCTCCAGTACTGTACCCCAGTGTTATACAGTGACAGACCTGCCCCCACCAGTACTGAACCCCAGTGTTATACAGTGACAGACCCGTCCCCACCAGTACTGTACCCCAGTGTTATACAGTGACAGACCTGCCCCCACCAGTACTGTACCTCAGTGTTGTACAGTGACAGACCCGTCCCCACCAGTACTGTACCCAAGTGTTATACGGTGACAGACCCGTCCCCACCAGCACTGTACACCAGTGTTATACAGTGACAGATCCGTCCCCACCAGTACTGTAGCCCAGTGTTATACAGTGACAGACCTGTCCCCACCAGTACTGTACCCCAGTGTTATACAGTGACAGACCCGTCCTCACCAGTACTGTACCTGTGTTATACAGTGACAGACCTGTCCCCACCAGTACTGAACCCCAGTGTTATACAGTGACAGACCCATCCCCACCAGTACTGTACCCCAGTGTTCTACAGTGACAGACCTGCCCCCACCAGTACTGTACCCCAGTGTTATAAAATGACAGACCTGTCCCCACCAGTACTGTACCCCAGTGTTATACAGTGACAGACCCGTCCTCACCAGTACTGTACCCCAGTGTTATACAGTGACAGACCTGTCCCCACCAGTACTGTACCCCAGTGTTATGCAGTGACAGACCAGTCCCCACCAGTACTGTACCACAATGTTATACAGTGATAGACCAATCCCCGCCAGTATTGTACCCCAGTTTTATACAATGACAGATCTGTCCCCACCAGTACTGTACCCCAGTGTTATACAGTGACAGACGCATTTCCAGTACTGTACCCCTGTGTTATACAGTGACAGACCTGTCATCACCAGTATTGTTAGCCAGTGTAATACAGTGACAGACCTGTCCCCATCAGTACTGTACCCCAGTGTTGTACAGTGACAGACCCCTCCCCAACAGTACTGTTACCAGTGTTACACAGTGACAGACCCGTCCCCACCAATACTGTAACCCATTGTTATACAGTGACAGACCCATCCTCACCAGTACTGTATCCCAGTGTTATACAGTGACAGATCTATCCCCACCAGTACTGTTACCCAGTGTTATTCAGTGACAGACCCATCTCCAGTACTTTACCCCAGTGTTATACAGTGACAGACCCGCCCAGAAGAGTACTGTACCACAGTGTTATACAGTGACAGACCAGCCCCCACCAGTACTGTACCCCAGTGTTATACAGAGACAGAAACTTCTCCAGTACTTTACCCCAGTGTTATACAGTGACAGACCTGTCCCCACCTGTACTGTACCCCAGTGTTATACAGTGACAGACCTGTCCCCAACAATACTGTACCCCAGTGTTATATAGTGACAGACCCATCTCCAGTACTTTACCCCAGTGTTATACAGTGGCAGACCTATCGTCACCAGTACCGTTACCCAGTGTTATACAGTGACAGACCAGTACCCACCAGTACTGTATCCCAGTGTTACACAGTGACAGACCCATTCCCACCAGAACTGCTCGCCAGTGTTACACAGTGACAGACCCATTCCCACCAGAACTATTCGCCAGTGTTATACAGTGACAGACCTGTCTCCACCAGTACTGTACCCCAGAGTTACACAGTGACAGACCTGTCCCCAACAGTACTGTACCCCAGAGTTACAGTGACAGACCTGTCCCCAACAGTTCTGTACCCCAGTGTTATACAGTGACAGACCCGTCCCCACCAGTACTGTACCCCAGTATTATACAGTGACAGACCCGTCCCCACCAGTACTGTACCCCAGTGTTACACAGTGACAGACCCGTCCCCACAAGTACTGAACCCCAGAGTTACACAGTGACAGACCAGTCCCCACCAGTACTGTACCCCAGTGTTACACAGTGACAGACCTGTCCCCACCAGTACCGTACCCCAGTATTACACAGTGACAGACCTGTCCCCACCAGAACTGTACACCAGTGTTACACAGTGACAGACCTGTCCCTACCAGTACTGTACCCCAGTGTTACGCAGTAAGAGACCGGTCCCAACCAGTACTGTAGCCCAGTGTTATACAGTGACAGACCCCTCCCCACCAGTACTGTAGCCCAGTGTTATACAGTGACAGACCCCTCCCCACCAGTACTGTACCCCAGTGTTACACAGTGACAGACCTGTCCCCACCAGTACTGTACCCCAGAGTTACACAGTGACAGACCTGTCCCCACCAGTACTGTACCCCAGTGTTACACAGTGACAGACATGTCCCCACCAGTACTGTACCCCAGAGTTACACAGTGACAGACCTGTCCCCATCAGTACTGTACCCCAGTGTTGCACAGTGACAGACCCCACCCCAACAGTACTGTTACCAGTGTTACACAATGACAGACCCGTCCCCACCAATACTGTAACCCATTGTTATACAGTGACAGACCCGTCCTCACCAGTACTGTATCCCAGTGTTATACAGTGACAGATCTATCGCCACCAGGACTGTTATCCAGTGTTATACAGTGACAGACCCATCTCCAGTACTTTACCCCAGTGTTATACAGTGACAGATCCGCCCAGAAGAGTACTGTACCACAGTGGTATACATGACAGACCAGCCCCCACCCGTACTGTACCCCAGTGTTATACAGTGACAGACACTTCTCCAGTACTTTACCCCAGTGTTATACAGTGACAGACCTGTCTCCACCAGTACTGTACCCCAGAGTTACACAGTGACAGACCTGTCCCCAACAGTACTGTACCCCAGAGTTACACAGTGACAGACCTGTCCCCAACAGTACTGTACCCCAGTGTTATACAGTGACAGACCCGTCCCCAGCAGTACTGTACCCCAGTGCTATACAGTGACAGACCTGTCCCACCAGGACTGTACCTCAGTGTCACACAGTGACAGACCTGTCCCCACCAGTACTGTACCCCAGAGTGACACAGTGACAGACCGGTCCCCACCAGTACTGTACCCCAGTGTTACACAGTGACAGACCTGTCCCAACCAGTACTGTAAACCAGTGTTATACAGTAACAGACCTGTCCCCACCAGTACTGTACCCCAGTGTTATACAGTGACAGACCTGTCCCCACCAGTACTGTACCCCAGAGTTACACAGTGACAGACCAGTCCCCACCAGTACTGTACCCCAGTGTTCCACAGTGACAGACCTGTCCCCACCAGTACATTACCCGATTATCATACAGTGACAGACACGTCCCCAGCAATACTGTACCCCAGTGTTATACAGTGACAGACCCGTGCTCACCAGTACTGTACCCCAGAGTTACACAATGACAGACCCGTCCCCACCAGTACTGTACCCCAGTGTTATACAGTGACAGACCCGTCCCCACCAGTACTGTACCCCAGTGTTATACAGTGACAGACCCGTCCTCACCAGTACTGTACCCCAGTGTAATACAGTGACAGACCTGTTCCCACCAGTACTGTACCCCAGTGTTATAAAATGACAGACCTGTCCCCACCAGTACTGTACCCCAGTGTTATACAATGACAGACCTGTCCCCACCAGTACAGTACCCCAGTGTTATAGCGACAGACCCATCTCCAGTACTGCACCCCAGTGTTATACAGCGACAGACCTGCCCCCACCAGTACTGTACCCCAGTGTTATACAGTGACAGACCTGTCCCCACCAGTACTGTACCCCAGTGTTATACAGTGACAGACCTGTCCCCACCAGTACTGTACCCCAGTGTTATACAGTGACAGACCCATCCCCACCAATACTGCACGTCAGTGTTATACAGTGACAGACCTGTCCCCACCAGTACTGTACCCCAGTGTTATACAGTGACAGACCCATCCCCACCAATACTGTACCCCAGTGTTATACAGTGACAGACCTGTCCTCACCAGTACTGTACCCCAGTGTTGTACAGTGACAGACCCGTCCCCACCAGTACTGTACCCCAGTGTTATACAGTGACAGACCTGCCCCCACCAGTACTGTACCTCAGTGTTGTACAGTGACAGACCCGTCCCCACCAGTACTGTACCCAAGTGTTATACGGTGACAGACCCGTCCCCACCAGCACTGTACACCAGTGTTATACAGTGACAGATCTATCCCCACCAGTACTGTACCCCAGTGTTATACAGTGACAGACCTGTCCCCACCAGTACTGTACCCGTGTTATACAGTGACAGACCCGTCCTCACCAGTACTGTACCAGTGTTATACAGTGACAGACCTGTCCCCACCAGTACTGTACCCCAGTGTTATACAGTGACAGACCCGTCCCCACCAGTACTGTACCCCAATGTTATACAGTGACAGACCTGTCCCCACCAGTACTGTACCCCAGTGTTATACAGTGACAGACCTGCCCCCACCAGTACTGTACCCCAGTGTTATAAAATGACAGACCCGTCCCCACCAGTACTGTACCCCAGTGTTATACAATGACAGATCCGTCCCCACCAGTACTGTACCCCAGTGTTACACAGTGACAGACCCGTCCCCACCAGTACTGTACCCCAGTGTTACACAGTGACAGACCCATCTCCAGTACTTTACCCCAGTGTTATACAGTGACAGACCTGCCCCCACCAGTACTGTACCCCAGTGTTATATAGTGACATAACTGTCCCCACCAGTACTATACCCCAGTGTTACACAGTGACAAACCCATCCCCACCAGTACTGTACCGCAGTGTTACACAGTGACAGACCCATCTCCAGTACTTTACCCCAGTGTTATACAGTGACAGACCTGCCCCCACCAGTACTGTACCCCAGTGTTATACAGTGACAGTCCTGTCCCCACCAGTACTGTACCCCAGTGTTACACAGTGACAGACCCATCTCAAGTACTGTACCCCGGTGTTATACAGTGACAGACCCATCCCCACCAGTACTGTACCCCAGTGTTATACAGTGACAGACCTGTCCCCACCAGTACTATACCCCAGTGTTATACAGTGACAGACGTGTCCCCACCAGTACTGTACCCCAGTGTTATACAGTGACAGACCCGTCCTCACCAGTACTGTACCCCAGTGTTACACAGTGACAGACCTGTCCCCATCAGTACTGTACCCCAATGTTATACAGTGACAGACCTGTCCCCACCAGTACTGTACCCCAGTGTTATACAGTGACAGACCCATCCCCACCAGTACTGTACCTCAGTGTTATACAGTGACAGACCCGTCCCCACCAGTACTGTACCCCAGTGTTATACAGTGACAGACCTGTCCCCACCAGTACTATACCCCAGTGTTATACAGTGACAGACGTGTCCCCACCAGTACTGTACCCCAGTGTTATACAGTGACAGACCCGTCCTCACCAGTACTGTACCCCAGTGTTACACAGTGACAGACCTGTCCCCACCAGTACTGTACCCCAATGTTATACAGTGACAGACCTGTCCCCACCAGTACTGTACCCCAGTGTTATACAGTGACAGACCCGTCCCAACCAGTACTGTACCCGTGTGATACAGTGACAGACCCGTCCCCACCAGTACTGTACCCCAGTGTTATACAGTGACAGACACGTCTCCACCAATACTGTACCCCAGTGTACTACAGTGACAGACCTGTCCCCACCAGTACTGTACCCCAGTGTTATACAGTGACAGACCCGTCCCCACCAGTACTGTACCACAGTGTTATACAGTGACAGACCCATCCCCACCAGTACTGTACCCCAGTGTAATACAGTGACAGACCCGTCCCCACCAGTACTGTACTCCTGTGTTACACAGTGACAGACCCGTCCCCACCAGTACTGTACCCCAGTGTTATACAGTGACAGACCCGTCCCCACCAGTACTGTACCCCAGTGTTATACAGTGACAGACCCGTCCCCAACAGTACTATACCCCAGTGTTATACAGTGACAGACCCGTCCCCACCAGTACTGTACCCGTGTGATACAGTGACAGACCCGTCCCCACCAGTACTGTACCCCAGCGTTATACAGTGACAGACACGTCTCCACCAATACTGTACCCCAGTGTACTACAGTGACAGACCTGCCCCCACCAGTACTGTACCCCAGTGTTATACAGTGACAGACCCGTCCCCACCAGTACTGTACCACAGTGTTATACAGTGACAGACCCATCCCCACCAGTACTGTACCCCAGTGTAATACAGTGACAGACCCGTCCCCACCAGTACTGTACCCCAGTGTTATACAGTGACAGACCTGTCCCCACCAGTACTATACCCCAGTGTTATACAGTGACAGACGTGTCCCCACCAGTACTGTACCCCAGTGTTATACAGTGACAGACCCGTCCTCACCATTACTGTACCCCAGTGTTACACAGTGACAGACCTGTCCCCACCAGTACTGTACCCCAATGTTATACAGTGACAGACCTGTCCCCACCAGTACTGTACCCCAGTGTTATACAGTGACAGACCCATCCCCACCAGTACTGTACCCCAGTGTTATACAGTGACAGACCCGTCCCCACCAGTACTGTACCCCAGTGTTATACAGTGACAGACCTGACCCCAGCAGTACTATACCCCAGTGTTATACAGTGACAGACGTGTCCCCACCAGTACTGTACCCCAGTGTTATACAGTGACAGACCCGTCCTCACCAGTACTGTACCCCAGTGTTACACATTGACAGACCTGTCCCCACCAGTACTGTACCCCAATGTTATACAGTGACAGACCCGTCCCCACCAGTACTGTACCCCAGTGCTATACAGTGACAGACCTGTCCCACCAGGACTGTACCTCAGTGTTACACAGTGACAGACCTGTCCCCACCAGTACTGTACACCAGAGTGACACAGTGACAGACCGGTCCCCACCAGTACTGTACCCCAGTGTTACACAGTGACAGACCTGTCCCAACCAGTACTGTAAACCAGTGTTATACAGTAACAGACCTGTCCCCACCAGTACTGTACCCCAGTGTTATACAGTGACAGACCTGTCCCCACCAGTACTGTACCCCAGAGTTACACAGTGACAGACCAGTCCCCACCAGTACTGTACCCCAGTGTTCCACAGTGACAGACCTGTCCCCACCAGTACTGTACCCGAGTATCATACAGAGACAGACCAGTCCCCAGCAATACTGTACCCCAGTGTTATACAGTGACAGACCCGTCCTCACCAGTACTGTACCCCAGAGTTACACAATGACAGACCCGTCCCCACCAGTACTGTACCCCAGTGTTATACAGTGACAGACCCGTCCCCACCAGTACTGTACCCCAGTGTTATACAGTGACAGACCCGTCCTCACCAGTACTGTACCCCAGTGTTATACAGTGACAGACCTGTTCTCACCAGTACCGTACCCCAGTGTTATAAAATGACAGACTGTCCCCACCAGTACTGTACCCCAGTGTTATACAATGACAGACCTGTCCCCACCAGTACAGTACCCCAGTGTTATAGTGACAGACCCATCTCCAGTACTGTACCCCAGTGTTATACAGTGACAGACCTGCCCCCACCAGTACTGTACCCCAGTGTTATACAGTGACAGACCCATCCCCACCAGTACTGTACCCCAGTGTTATACAGTGACAGACCTGTCCCCACCAGTACTGTACCCCAGTGTTATACAGTGACAGACCCATCCCCACCAATACTGTACGTCAGTGTTATACAGTGACAGACCTGTCCCCACCAGTACTGTACCCCAGTGTTATACAGTGACAGACCCATCCCCACCAATACTGTACCCCAGTGTTATACAGTGACAGACCTGTCCTCACCAGTACTGTACCCCAGTGTTATACAGTGACAGACCTGCCCCCACCAGTACTGTACCCCAGTGTTATAAAATGACAGTCCTGTCCCCACCAGTACTGTACCCCAGTGTTATACAATGACAGACCTGTCCCCACCAGTACAGTACCCCAGTGTTATAGTGACAGACCCATCTCCAGTACTGTACCCCAGTGTTATACAGTGACAGACCTGCCCCCACCAGTACTGAACCCCAGTGTTATACAGTGACAGACCCATCCCCACCAGTACTGTACCCCAGTGTTATACAGTGACAGACCTGTCCCCACCAGTACTGTACCCCAGTGTTATACAGTGACAGACCTGTCCCCACCAGTTCTGTACCCTAGTGTTATAAAGTGACAGACCTGTCCCCACCAGTACTGTACCCAAGTGTTATACAGTGACAGACCCGTCCCCACCAGTATTGTACCCCAGTGTTATACAGTGACAGATCCGTCCCCACCAGTACTGTACCCCAGTGTTATACAGTGACAGACCTGTCCCCACCAGTACTGTACCCCAGTGTTATACAGTGACAGACCTGTCCCCACCAGTACTGTACCCCAGTGTTATACAGTGACAGACCCGTCCCTACCAGTACTGTACCCCAGTGTTACACAGTGACAGACCCGTCCCCACCAGTACTGTACCCCAGTGTTACACAGTGACAGACCCATCTCCAGTACTTTACCCCAGTGTTATACAGTGACAGACCTGCCCCCACCAGTACTGTACCCCAGTGTTATACAGTGACATACCTGTCCCCACCAGTACTATACCCCAGTGTTATACAGTGACAGACCCATCCCTACCAGTACTGTACCCCAGTGTTACACAGTGACAGACCCATCCCCACCAGTACTGTACCCCAGTGTTACACAGTGACAGACCCATCTCCAGTACTTTACCCCAGTGTTATACAGTGACAGACCTGCCCCCACCAGTACTGTACCCCAGTGTTATACAGTGACAGTCCTGTCCCCACCAGTACTGTACCCCAGTGTTACACAGTGACAGACCCATCTCCAGTACTGTACCCCGGTGTTATACAGTGACAGAACCGTCCCCACCAGTACTGTACCCCAGTGTTATACAGTGACAGACCTGTCCCCACCAGTACTATACCCCAGTGTTATACAGTGACAGACGTGTCCCCACCAGTACTGTACCCCAGTGTTATACAGTGACAGACCCGTCCTCACCAGTACTGTACCTGTGTTATACAGTGACAGACCTGTCCCCACCAGTACTGTACCCCAGTGTTATACAGTGACAGACCCATCCCCACCAGTACTGTACCCCAGTGTTCTACAGTGACAGACCTGCCCCCACCAGTACTGTACCCCAGTGTTATAAAATGACAGACCTGTCCCCACCAGTACTGTACCCCAGTGTTATACAGTGACAGACCCGTCCTCACCAGTACTGTACCCCAGTGTTATACAGTGACAGACCTGTCCCCACCAGTACTGTACCCCAGTGTTATGCAGTGACAGACCAGTCCCCACCAGTACTGTACCACAATGTTATACAGTGATAGACCAATCCCCGCCAGTATTGTACCCCAGTTTTATACAATGACAGATCTGTCCCCACCAGTACTGTACCCCAGTGTTATACAGTGACAGACGCATTTCCAGTACTGTACCCCTGTGTTATACAGTGACAGACCTGTCATCACCAGTATTGTTAGCCAGTGTAATACAGTGACAGACCTGTCCCCATCAGTACTGTACCCCAGTGTTGTACAGTGACAGACCCCTCCCCAACAGTACTGTTACCAGTGTTACACAGTGACAGACCCGTCCCCACCAATACTGTAACCCATTGTTATACAGTGACAGACCCATCCTCACCAGTACTGTATCCCAGTGTTATACAGTGACAGATCTATCCCCACCAGTACTGTTACCCAGTGTTATTCAGTGACAGACCCATCTCCAGTACTTTACCCCAGTGTTATACAGTGACAGACCCGCCCAGAAGAGTACTGTACCACAGTGTTATACAGTGACAGACCAGCCCCCACCAGTACTGTACCCCAGTGTTATACAGAGACAGACACTTCTCCAGTACTTTACCCCAGTGTTATACAGTGACAGACCTGTCCCCACCTGTACTGTACCCCAGTGTTATACAGTGACAGACCTGTCCCCAACAATACTGTACCCCAGTGTTATATAGTGACAGACCCATCTCCAGTACTTTACCCCAGTGTTATACAGTGGCAGACCTATCGTCACCAGTACCGTTACCCAGTGTTATACAGTGACAGACCAGTACCCACCAGTACTGTATCCCAGTGTTACACAGTGACAGACCCATTCCCACCAGAACTGCTCGCCAGTGTTACACAGTGACAGACCCATTCCCACCAGAACTATTCGCCAGTGTTATACAGTGACAGACCTGTCTCCACCAGTACTGTACCCCAGAGTTACACAGTGACAGACCTGTCCCCAACAGTACTGTACCCCAGAGTTACAGTGACAGACCTGTCCCCAACAGTTCTGTACCCCAGTGTTATACAGTGACAGACCCGTCCCCACCAGTACTGTACCCCAGTATTATACAGTGACAGACCCGTCCCCACCAGTACTGTACCCCAGTGTTACACAGTGACAGACCCGTCCCCACAAGTACTGAACCCCAGAGTTACACAGTGACAGACCAGTCCCCACCAGTACTGTACCCCAGTGTTACACAGTGACAGACCTGTCCCCACCAGTACCGTACCCCAGTATTACACAGTGACAGACCTGTCCCCACCAGAACTGTACACCAGTGTTACACAGTGACAGACCTGTCCCTACCAGTACTGTACCCCAGTGTTAGGCAGTAAGAGACCGGTCCCAACCAGTACTGTAGCCCAGTGTTATACAGTGACAGACCCCTCCCCACCAGTACTGTAGCCCAGTGTTATACAGTGACAGACCCCTCCCCACCAGTACTGTACCCCAGTGTTACACAGTGACAGACCTGTCCCCACCAGTACTGTACCCCAGAGTTACACAGTGACAGACCTGTCCCCACCAGTACTGTACCCCAGTGTTACACAGTGACAGACATGTCCCCACCAGTACTGTACCCCAGAGTTACACAGTGACAGACCTGTCCCCATCAGTACTGTACCCCAGTGTTGCACAGTGACAGACCCCACCCCAACAGTACTGTTACCAGTGTTACACAATGACAGACCCGTCCCCACCAATACTGTAACCCATTGTTATACAGTGACAGACCCGTCCTCACCAGTACTGTATCCCAGTGTTATACAGTGACAGATCTATCGCCACCAGGACTGTTATCCAGTGTTATACAGTGACAGACCCATCTCCAGTACTTTACCCCAGTGTTATACAGTGACAGATCCGCCCAGAAGAGTACTGTACCACAGTGGTATACATGACAGACCAGCCCCCACCCGTACTGTACCCCAGTGTTATACAGTGACAGACACTTCTCCAGTACTTTACCCCAGTGTTATACAGTGACAGACCTGTCTCCACCAGTACTGTACCCCAGAGTTACACAGTGACAGACCTGTCCCCAACAGTACTGTACCCCAGAGTTACACAGTGACAGACCTGTCCCCAACAGTACTGTACCCCAGTGTTATACAGTGACAGACCCGTCCCCAGCAGTACTGTACCCCAGTGCTATACAGTGACAGACCTGTCCCACCAGGACTGTACCTCAGTGTCACACAGTGACAGACCTGTCCCCACCAGTACTGTACCCCAGAGTGACACAGTGACAGACCGGTCCCCACCAGTACTGTACCCCAGTGTTACACAGTGACAGACCTGTCCCAACCAGTACTGTAAACCAGTGTTATACAGTAACAGACCTGTCCCCACCAGTACTGTACCCCAGTGTTATACAGTGACAGACCTGTCCCCACCAGTACTGTACCCCAGAGTTACACAGTGACAGACCAGTCCCCACCAGTACTGTACCCCAGTGTTCCACAGTGACAGACCTGTCCCCACCAGTACATTACCCGATTATCATACAGTGACAGACCCGTCCCCAGCAATACTGTACCCCAGTGTTATACAGTGACAGACCCGTGCTCACCAGTACTGTACCCCAGAGTTACACAATGACAGACCCGTCCCCACCAGTACTGTACCCCAGTGTTATACAGTGACAGACCCGTCCCCACCAGTACTGTACCCCAGTGTTATACAGTGACAGACCCGTCCTAACCAGTACTGTACCCCAGTGTAATACAGTGACAGACCTGTTCCCACCAGTACTGTACCCCAGTGTTATAAAATGACAGACCTGTCCCCACCAGTACTGTACCCCAGTGTTATACAATGACAGACCTGTCCCCACCAGTACAGTACCCCAGTGTTATAGCGACAGACCCATCTCCAGTACTGCACCCCAGTGTTATACAGCGACAGACCTGCCCCCACCAGTACTGTACCCCAGTGTTATACAGTGACAGACCTGTCCCCACCAGTACTGTACCCCAGTGTTATACAGTGACAGACCTGTCCCCACCAGTACTGTACCCCAGTGTTATACAGTGACAGACCCATCCCCACCAATACTGCACGTCAGTGTTATACAGTGACAGACCTGTCCCCACCAGTACTGTACCCCAGTGTTATACAGTGACAGACCCATCCCCACCAATACTGTACCCCAGTGTTATACAGTGACAGACCTGTCCTCACCAGTACTGTACCCCAGTGTTGTACAGTGACAGACCCGTCCCCACCAGTACTGTACCCCAGTGTTATACAGTGACAGACCTGCCCCCACCAGTACTGTACCTCAGTGTTGTACAGTGACAGACCCGTCCCCACCAGTACTGTACCCAAGTGTTATACGGTGACAGACCCGTCCCCACCAGCACTGTACACCAGTGTTATACAGTGACAGATCTATCCCCACCAGTACTGTACCCCAGTGTTATACAGTGACAGACCTGTCCCCACCAGTACTGTACCCGTGTTATACAGTGACAGACCCGTCCTCACCAGTACTGTACCAGTGTTATACAGTGACAGACCTGTCCCCACCAGTACTGTACCCCAGTGTTATACAGTGACAGACCCGTCCCCACCAGTACTGTACCCCAATGTTATACAGTGACAGACCTGTCCCCACCAGTACTGTACCCCAGTGTTATACAGTGACAGACCTGCCCCCACCAGTACTGTACCCGTGTTATAAAATGACAGACCCGTCCCCACCAGTACTGTACCCCAGTGTTATACAATGACAGATCCGTCCCCACCAGTACTGTACCCCAGTGTTATACAGTGACAGACCTGTCCCCACCAGTACTGTACCCCAGTGTTATACAGTGACAGACCTGTCCCCACCAGTACTGTACCCCAGTGTTATACAGTGACAGACCCGTCCCTACCAGTACTGTACCCCAGTGTTACACAGTGACAGACCCGTCCCCACCAGTACTGTACCCCAGTGTTACACAGTGACAGACCCATCTCCAGTACTTTACCCCAGTGTTATACAGTGACAGACCTGCCCCCACCAGTACTGTACCCCAGTGTTATATAGTGACATAACTGTCCCCACCAGTACTATACCCCAGTGTTACACAGTGACAAACCCATCCCCACCAGTACTGTACCGCAGTGTTACACAGTGACAGACCCATCTCCAGTACTTTACCCCAGTGTTATACAGTGACAGACCTGCCCCCACCAGTACTGTACCCCAGTGTTATACAGTGACAGTCCTGTCCCCACCAGTACTGTACGCCAGTGTTACACAGTGACAGACCCATCTCAAGTACTGTACCCCGGTGTTATACAGTGACAGACCCATCCCCACCAGTACTGTACCCAGTGTTATACAGTGACAGACCTGTCCCCACCAGTACTATACCCCAGTGTTATACAGTGACAGACGTGTCCCCACCAGTACTGTACCCCAGTGTTATACAGTGACAGACCCGTCCTCACCAGTACTGTACCCCAGTGTTACACAGTGACAGACCTGTCCCCATCAGTACTGTACCCCAATGTTATACAGTGACAGACCTGTCCCCACCAGTACTGTACCCCAGTGTTATACAGTGACAGACCCATCCCCACCAGTACTGTACCTCAGTGTTATACAGTGACAGACCTGTCCCCACCAGTACTATACCCCAGTGTTATACAGTGACAGACGTGTCCCCACCAGTACTGTACCCCAGTGTTATACAGTGACAGACCCGTCCTCACCAGTACTGTGCCCCAGTGTTACACAGTGACAGACCTGTCCCCACCAGTACTGTACCCCAATGTTATACAGTGACAGACCTGTCCCCACCAGTACTGTACCCCAGTGTTATACAGTGACAGACCCGTCCCAACCAGTACTGTACCCGTGTGATACAGTGACAGACCCGTCCCCACCAGTACTGTACCCCAGTGTTATACAGTGACAGACACGTCTCCACCAATACTGTACCCCAGTGTACTACAGTGACAGACCTGTCCCCACCAGTACTGTACCCCAGTGTTATACAGTGACAGACCCGTCCCCACCAGTACTGTACCACAGTGTTATACAGTGACAGACCCATCCCCACCAGTACTGTACCCCAGTGTAATACAGTGACAGACCCGTCCCCACCAGTACTGTACTCCTGTGTTACACAGTGACAGACCCGTCCCCACCAGTACTGTACCCCAGTGTTATACAGTGACAGACCCGTCCCCATCAGTACTGTACCCCAGTGTTATACAGTGACAGACCCGTCCCCAACAGTACTATACCCCAGTGTTATACAGTGACAGACCCGTCCCCACCAGTACTGTACCCGTGTGATACAGTGACAGACCCGTCCCCACCAGTACTGTACCCCAGCGTTATACAGTGACAGACACGTCTCCACCAATACTGTACCCCAGTGTACTACAGTGACAGACCTGTCCCCACCAGTACTGTACCCCAGTGTTATACAGTGACAGACCCGTCCCCACCTGTACTGTACCACAGTGTTATACAGTGACAGACCCATCCCCACCAGTACTGTACCCCAGTGTAATACAGTGACAGACCCGTCCCCACCAGTACTGTACCCCAGTGTTATACAGTGACAGACCTGTCCCCACCAGTACTATACCCCAGTGTTATACAGTGACAGACGTGTCCCCACCAGTACTGTACCCCAGTGTTATACAGTGACAGACCCGTCCTCACCATTACTGTACCCCAGTGTTACACAGTGACAGACCTGTCCCCACCAGTACTGTACCCCAATGTTATACAGTGACAGACCTGTCCCCACCAGTACTGTACCCCAGTGTTATACAGTGACAGACCCATCCCCACCAGTACTGTACCCCAGTGTTATACAGTGACAGACCCGTCCCCACCAGTACTGTACCCCAGTGTTATTCAGTGACAGACCTGACCCCAGCAGTACTGTACCCCAGTGTTATACAGTGACAGACGTGTCCCCACCAGTACTGTACCCCAGTGTTATACAGTGACAGACCCGTCCTCACCAGTACTGTACCCCAGTGTTACACATTGACAGACCTGTCCCCACCAGTACTGTACCCCAATGTTATACAGTGACAGACCCGTCCCCACCAGTACTGTACCCCAGTGCTATACAGTGACAGACCTGTCCCACCAGGACTGTACCTCAGTGTTACACAGTGACAGACCTGTCCCCACCAGTACTGTACACCAGAGTGACACAGTGACAGACCGGTCCCCACCAGTACTGTACCCCAGTGTTACACAGTGACAGACCTGTCCCAACCAGTACTGTAAACCAGTGTTATACAGTAACAGACCTGTCCCCACCAGTACTGTACCCCAGTGTTATACAGTGACAGACCTGTCCCCACCAGTACTGTACCCCAGAGTTACACAGTGACAGACCAGTCCCCACCAGTACTGTACCCCAGTGTTCCACAGTGACAGACCTGTCCCCACCAGTACTGTACCCGAGTATCATACAGAGACAGACCAGTCCCCAGCAATACTGTACCCCAGTGTTATACAGTGACAGACCCGTCCTCACCAGTACTGTACCCCAGAGTTACACAATGACAGACCCGTCCCCACCAGTACTGTACCCCAGTGTTATACAGTGACAGACCCGTCCCCACCAGTACTGTACCCCAGTGTTATACAGTGACAGACCCGTCCTCACCAGTACTGTACCCCAGTGTAATACAGTGACAGACCTGTTCTCACCAGTACCGTACCCCAGTGTTATAAAATGACAGACTGTCCCCACCAGTACTGTACCCCAGTGTTATACAATGACAGACCTGTCCCCACCAGTACAGTACCCCAGTGTTATAGTGACAGACCCATCTCCAGTACTGTACCCCAGTGTTATACAGTGACAGACCTGCCCCCACCAGTACTGTACCCCAGTGTTATACAGTGACAGACCCATCCCCACCAGTACTGTACCCCAGTGTTATACAGTGACAGACCTGTCCCCACCAGTACTGTACCCCAGTGTTATACAGTGACAGACCCATCCCCACCAATACTGTACGTCAGTGTTATACAGTGACAGACCTGTCCCCACCAGTACTGTACCCCAGTGTTATACAGTGACAGACCCATCCCCACCAATACTGTACCCCAGTGTTATACAGTGACAGACCTGTCCTCACCAGTACTGTACCCCAGTGTTGTACAGTGACAGACCCGTCCCCACCAGTACTGTACCCCAGTGTTATACAGTGACAGACCTGCCCCCACCAGTACTGTACCTCAGTGTTGTACAGTGACAGACCCGTCCCCACCAGTACTGTACCCAAGTGTTATACGGTGACAGACCCGTCCCCACCAGCACTGTACACCAGTGTTATACAGTGACAGATCCGTCCCCACCAGTACTGTACCCCAGTGTTATACAGTGACAGACCTGTCCCCACCAGTACTGTACCCCAGTGTTATACAGTGACAGACCCGTCCCCACCAGTACTGTACCCCAGTGTTATACAGTGACAGACCCGTCCTCACCAGTACTGTACCCCAGTGTTATACAGTGACAGACCTGCCCCCACCAGTACTGTACCCCAGTGTTATAAAATGACAGTCCTGTCCCCACCAGTACTGTACCCCAGTGTTATACAATGACAGACCTGTCCCCACCAGTACAGTACCCCAGTGTTATAGTGACAGACCCATCTCCAGTACTGTACCCCAGTGTTATACAGTGACAGACCTGCCCCCACCAGTACTGAACCCCAGTGTTATACAGTGACAGACCCATCCCCACCAGTACTGTACCCCAGTGTTATACAGTGACAGACCTGTCCCCACCAGTACTGTACCCCAGTGTTATACAGTGACAGACCTGTCCCCACCAGTTCTGTACCCTAGTGTTATAAAGTGACAGACCTGTCCCCACCAGTACTGTACCCAAGTGTTATACAGTGACAGACCCGTCCCCACCAGTATTGTACCCCAGTGTTATACAGTGACAGATCCGTCCCCACCAGTACTGTACCCCAGTGTTATACAGTGACAGACCTGTCCCCACCAGTACTGTACCCCAGTGTTATACAGTGACAGACCTGTCCCCACCAGTACTGTACCCCAGTGTTATACAGTGACAGACCCGTCCCTACCAGTACTGTACCCCAGTGTTACACAGTGACAGACCCGTCCCCACCAGTACTGTACCCCAGTGTTACACAGTGACAGACCCATCTCCAGTACTTTACCCCAGTGTTATACAGTGACAGACCTGCCCCCACCAGTACTGTACCCCAGTGTTATACAGTGACATACCTGTCCCCACCAGTACTATACCCCAGTGTTATACAGTGACAGACCCATCCCTACCAGTACTGTACCCCAGTGTTACACAGTGACAGACCCATCCCCACCAGTACTGTACCCCAGTGTTACACAGTGACAGACCCATCTCCAGTACTTTACCCCAGTGTTATACAGTGACAGACCTGCCCCCACCAGTACTGTACCCCAGTGTTATACAGTGACAGTCCTGTCCCCACCAGTACTGTACCCCAGTGTTACACAGTGACAGACCCATCTCCAGTACTGTACCCCGGTGTTATACAGTGACAGAACCGTCCCCACCAGTACTGTACCCCAGTGTTATACAGTGACAGACCTGTCCCCACCAGTACTATACCCCAGTGTTATACAGTGACAGACGTGTCCCCACCAGTACTGTACCCCAGTGTTATACAGTGACAGACCCGTCCTCACCAGTACTGTACCCCAGTGTTACACAGTGACAGACCTGTCCCCATCAGTACTGTACCCCAATGTTATACAGTGACAGACCTGTCCCCACCAGTACTGTACCCCAGTGTTATACAGTGACAGACCCATCCCCACCAGTACTGTACCTCAGTGTTATACAGTGACAGACCCGTCCCCACCAGTACTGTACCCCAGTGTTATACAGTGACAGACCTGTCCCCACCAGTACTGTTATACAGTGACAGGCCTGTCCCCACCAGTACTGTACCCCAGTGTTATACAGTGACAGACCCGTCCCCACCAGTACTGTACCCCAGTGTTACACAGTGACAGACACTGTCCCCACCAGTACTGTACCCCAGTGTTATACAGTGACAGACCCGTCCCCACCAGTACTGTACCCCAGTGTTATACAGTGACAGACCCGTCCCCAACAGTACTATACCCCAGTGTTATACAGTGACAGACCCGTCCCCACCAGTACTGTACCCGTGTGATACAGTGACAGACCCGTCCCCACCAGTACTGTACCCCAGTGTTATACAGTGACAGACACGTCTCCACCAATACTGTACCCCAGTGTACTACAGTGACAGACCTGTCCCCACCAGTACTGTACCCCAGTGTTATACAGTGACAGACCCGTCCCCACCAGTACTGTACCACAGTGTTATACAGTGACAGACCCATCCCCACCAGTACTGTACCCCAGTGTAATACAGTGACAGACCCGTCCCCACCAGTACTGTACCCCAGTGTTATACAGTGACAGACCTGTCCCCACCAGTACTATACCCCAGTGTTATACAGTGACAGACGTGTCCCCACCAGTGCTGTACCCCAGTGTTATACAGTGACAGACCCGTCCTCACCAGTACTGTACCCCAGTGTTACACAGTGACAGACCTGTCCCCACCAGTACTGTACCCCAATGTTATACAGTGACAGACCTGTCCCCACCAGTACTGTACCCGTGTTATACAGTGACAGACCCATCCCCACCAGTACTGTACCCCAGTGTTATACAGTGACAGACCCGTCCCCACCAGTACTGTACCCCAGTGTTATACAGTGACAGACCTGACCCCAGCAGTACTATACCCCAGTGTTATACAGTGACAGACGTGTCCCCACCAGTACTGTACCCCAGTGTTATACAGTGACAGACCCGTCCTCACCAGTACTGTACCCCAGTGTTACACAGTGACAGACCTGTCCCCACCAGTACTGTACCCCAATGTTATACAGTGACAGACCCGTCCCCACCAGTACTGTACCCCAGTGTTATACAGTGACAGACCCGTCCCCACCAGTACTGTACCCCAGTGTTATACAGTGACAGACCCGTCCCCACCAGTACTGTACCCCAGTGTTATACAGTGACAGACCCGTCCCCAACAGTACTATACCCCAGTGTTATACAGTGACAGACCCGTCCCCACCAGTACTGTACCCGTGTGATACAGTGACAGACCCGTCCCCACCAGTACTGTACCCCAGTGTTATACAGTGACAGACCTGTCCCCACCAGTACTGTACCCCAGTGTTATACAGTGACAGACCCGTCCCCACCAGTACTGTACACCAGTGTTATACAGTGACAGACACGTCTCCACCAATACTGTACCCCAGTGTACTACAGTGACAGACCTGTCCCCACCAGTACTGTACCCCAGTGTTATACAGTGACAGACCTGTCCCCACCAGTACTGTACCCCAGTGTTATACAGTGACAGACCTGTCCCCACCAGTACTGTTATACAGTGACAGGCCTGTCCCCACCAGTACTGTACCCCAGTGTTATACAGTGACAGACCCGTCCCCACCAGTACTGTACACCAGTGTTATACAGTGACAGACACGTCTCCACCAATACTGTACCCCAGTGTACTACAGTGACAGACCTGTCCCCACCAGTACTGTACCCCAGTGTTACACAGTGACAGACACTGTCCCCACCAGTACTGTAACCCAGTGTTATACAGTGACAGACCTGTCCCTACCAGTACTGTACCCCAGTGTTATACAGTGACAGTCCTGTCCCCACCAGTACTGTACCCCAGTGTTATACAGTGACAGACCCATCCCCACCAGTACTGTACCCCAGTGTTACACAGTGACAGACCTGTCCCCACCAGTACTGTACCCCAGTGTTACACAGTGACAGACCTGTCCCTACCAGTACTGTACCCCAGTGTTATACAGTGACAGACCGGTCCCCACCTATACTGTACCCCAGTGTTATACAGTGACAGACCTGTCCCCACCAGTACTGTACCCCAGTGTTATACAGTGACAGACCTCTCCCTACCAGTACTGTACCCCAGTGTTATACAGTGACAGTCCTGTCCCCACCAGTACTGTACCCCAGTGTTATACAGTGACAGACCCATCCCCACCAGTACTGTACCCCAGTGTTACACAGTGACAGACCTGTCCCTACCAGTACTGTACCCCAGTGTTATACAGTGACAGACCCGTCCCCACCAGTACTGTACACCAGTGTTATACAGTGACAGACACGTCTCCACCAATACTGTACCCCAGTGTACTACAGTGACAGACCTGTCCCCACCAGTACTGTACCCCAGTGTTATACAGTGACAGACCTGTCCCCACCAGTACTGTACCCCAGTGTTATACAGTGACAGACCTGTCCCCACCAGTACTGTTATACAGTGACAGGCCTGTCCCCACCAGTACTGTACCCCAGTGTTATACAGTGACAGACCCGTCCCCACCAGTACTGTACACCAGTGTTATACAGTGACAGACACGTCTCCACCAATACTGTACCCCAGTGTACTACAGTGACAGACCTGTCCCCACCAGTACTATACCCCAGTGTTACACAGTGACAGACACTGTCCCCACCAGTACTGTAACCCAGTGTTATACAGTGACAGACCTGTCCCTACCAGTACTGTACCCCAGTGTTATACAGTGACAGTCCTGTCCCCACCAGTACTGTACCCCAGTGTTATACAGTGACAGACCCATCCCCACCAGTACTGTACCCCAGTGTTACACAGTGACAGACCTGTCCCCACCAGTACTGTACCCCATTGTTACACAGTGACAGACCTGTCCCTACCAGTACTGTACCCCAGTGTTATACAGTGACAGACCGGTCCCCACCTATACTGTACCCCAGTGTTATACAGTGACAGACCTGTCCCCACCAGTACTGTACCCCAGCGTTATACAGTGACAGACCTCTCCCTACCAGTACTGTACCCCAGTGTTATACAGTGACAGTCCTGTCCCCACCAGTACTGTACCCCAGTGTTATACAGTGACAGACCTGTCCCTACCAGTACTGTACCCCAGTGTTACACAGTGACAGACCTGTCCCTACCAGTACTGTACCCCAGTGTTATACAGTGACAGACCTGTCCCCACTTGTACTGTACCCCAGTGTTATACAGTGACAGACCTGTCCCTACCAGTACTGTACCCCAGTGTTACACAGTGACAGACCTGTCCCTACCAGTACTGTACCCCAGTGTTATACAGTGACAGTCCCATCTCCAGTACTTTAACCCAGTGACAGATTCAGCTTCAGTGTTAATTCAGTAAATGGCAGCGATTAGAGACTCGGTGCCGGCTGGACGCTCAGGTTTACAGGGGATCCCAGGGCCGCTGTGGCTCCCTCTGCCCTCTGGACGGATGTGGGTCTTTGGGGGTGGTTCGCTGCTGCCGGTGGACCCCCGGTCTGGGAGTGAGAGGGCTGCCCGCAGCCTGCGCGCTAGGCCTCGGCTTGTGGAGCGGCGTCCCCGCCGGCCGGCCGGCCAGGCCCGGGCCTTTACCTCAGCCGCTTACCCGCGAGTTATTGAGCTCCATCATCACCTCCTCGAAGGCCGCCGTCTCCTCCGCCTGTTTCTGGTTGTGGAGGGCGATCTTCTCGCTGAATTTCCGCGGGTTGTTGCCGGCCGCCATGTTGATGGCGATTTTTTTTCCCCCTTTGGACGGAAACGGCGCGGCCGGGGAGGCGAAGCGGCCGAAAGCCGCATTAATCGCGTCAAAACAACCGGGATGCGGCGGGGCGGGCGGGTTTGCAGGTTGCGGGCGGCGGGGGCGCGGTTAGGAACACGGAAAATAAACCTGCCCGACCGCTTCGCCGCGCATCCTGGGAACTGTAGTCTTTCCCAACCTCTGACCCGCTCTCTGCATGTTGTTCTGGACTACAACTCCCAGTCACCTCCGGGGCTCCCTCCCCTCTCCCATTTCCCCCCCCCTTTTTCTTCCTCCGGGGGAGCAGCGCCTCCCAGCACCCCACGCGCCTGGCTGCCCGTGATTCCTGACCCCCCCAGCCCTCGGCCTTCTGGGTCTTGTAGTTTCCCCCGACCCTCGCTTCCCTTGCCTAGGGGTGGGGAGACTGGACGGAAAAACTACAACTGCTCAAACATCCCGCAAATTAATTTAAAGTACAATTTTATTCGCGTTCTCTTCACCTGTGGATTCAACACATTTTTCCTTATAACCTGACCTGAGAAAGTGTGTCTACCTCTGGCAGAACATAGTCATTTCTGAATGTTTATTCTGCTGAGAGTGACTTCCCTGTGCCAAGCAGTGAATTTGTAACAAGGGCTACCCAGAGAGGGCATAGGCATGGAGACGGGCAGGTGCAAAAGCACATTCCAAATAAATAGGGTTCGATTAATTGTACTATAATTGCATTGAAGCACCTCAGAGTGTAACATGACCTACGTCGATAACTCCAATACCATGGCACGGCCTGATTGTCTGTTCTGACCATATTGAAATGACTGTAATATTCATTGATTGTGTTGAAGCACCTCATGATCCATGAGTAAAAGTTGAATCTGATTGTACTTTTTGTGATGGCCATTTAGAAATGTTTTGTAATGTTTTTCCAGATATTTTATGAATAAAGTATTTTTCACAAAAAAAAGTAGGGTTTGATTCTGCAATTCATAGCGACTGCACTCCAGCCTCTTCGCAGTGTATCTGAAACCTTTTCAGATGGTTGCAAGTCTCACAATCTCACTGCCAGCTGTCATCCTGTAAATAAACACCCGCCCTCACTCTTCCTCTACCCCTCCTCCATCACCCATCCCCTCTGTTAGATATCTCCCTGTAACTCGGTTTCTCTGTGTTTAAACTGTTAACATTTATCTTTGCTTGCAGGTGATGTTTAAAATTTCTTGCTTGATCTTTGCATCTTCCCAAAAACGGAAAGCCTACTTTATTTAACAGTCCCTGGCTGGTATTTCATTTTAAGCATTGATCCGCTGTGTTCAGCAGTTTGCCAGGCATGGTCGGTGAATGGATACTCTTTGCTGGTTACATTGTGTTTGATACATTTGGTGCTCTGTATCCTTTAGTAAACTGCAACAAATCACACCCCGATACAAAGGTATTTTCGTCCCGTGCTTCTTGCTTGTGAGCTGGGTGTATCTGCTGACATTCCTCTCAGATCAGTATTAGTTGGGTAACTTAGCTGCTTTCATGGTCTGATTCTTCATCCTGTGCCTGTCCTGGTGCACTCTCCTCTTAATCAAAATTTAGGATAGGAACTTCGGAGAGGGAGTAGGCCATTCGACCCATTGAGCCTGCTCTCTGCCATTCAAATAGATCATTGCTGATCATCTCCCCTATGCCATTTTCCCCACTATCCCTAGATGTCATTAGTATCAGAAATATATCAATTGTGTCTTGAACATGCTCAATGATTGAGCTTCCACAGCCCTCTGGAGTAGAGAATTCCAAAGATTCACCACCCTCTGAGCGAAGAAATACCTCCTTATCTCAAGTTTTAAATGGCCTTCCCCATATTCTGAGACTGTATCCCCTGGGACTCACCAGCCAGGGGAAACATCCTATCCACATCTATGTCGAGCTCGTTAAGAACTTTGTAAGTTTCAATATGATCACCACTCATTCTTCTAAACTTCCAAATAATACAAGCCCAATATCCTCAATCTCTCCTTATAAGACAACCCTGTCTTTCCATGGATGGGACATAACATGGGATAGAATATTTTAAAAAAAACAGGAGTAGACCATTCAGCCCCTCAAGCCTGTTCTGCTAATGGTTCTGACAAAAGGTCATCAACCTGAAACATTAACTCTGTTTTCTGTCCACAGACACTGCCTAAGCTTGCTGAATATTTCCAACATTGTCTGCTTTTATTTCCAGTCAATATTGAAGTTGTGACTCTCCAACTAGTTAGTATCTACAGCTCTGGATAACGATCAGGAGCAGAAACCCTGTTTTCTCCCTCTCTATAATTCAGTCTCATTGTAGTGTTCCTACTGATGTCAGCTGACTCCACACAAGACCACGGATTGAGCCGGGACCTGAGCAGCTTCAAGGGTTTAGCCACCAGAATTAACTCAGTGACCCATCCGACAAACCTATCCAGAGAACCTGCGTGTGAGAGAGACACGAGATATCAGAATATCAGCAGCTGTCTGTATAAAAGAAAGGCACAGAAAGGAAATCTAGTCAAAGTTAAAAAGTTACCTTTTTTTGCAATATTTTTATGTAAAAATTCTCATGAAACTGTCCAATGATTTCTTGGTATTCCATTATCTGGCTCTTGTTTCATGCCAAACATACCCCCTCTAAACCCAGCACGTTGAGTTACATTGAACTCTCAGTTCAAGACTAGAAGTCACCCAAGGTTTCCAAAGATTTTTATTTCTTCTCAAAAACCACACAAAATAGTTTTACATTTATACAAAATATGTCTATGAAAGATTGGCTAAAAGCGGAAACAGTTGTATTAAAAATCTTATGGGGACACTGGCAAATATAAAGCCGAAACTTTGTTTCATTTTAAATATTATTTAGTGTGATTTTAAAAATAGGTCGGTGCTCAGGCTCCCTGGGCTGGGACAGATGATTGCAGCCTGCAAACACCCAGCAGGATCATCATTACAGAAGAACAAAGAGACACATTCACATTTCACAAGGCTGGTCTCTCACATCAGAGAGCTAATACCTAGGACTTCTTCCTTCCATTAAAGGACTTGTCTAGAGCGATCTCGAAGCAGGAAGCCAGATGGTTAATGGAAAGGGTAGACATGGAAAAATTAGTTAAAATGTAAGTTGTGAGAGTCAAGACACAAGAGTCATGCCGGTAAAAGATAAGTTTGGGATTCAGTGAGGGTTCGACACATGGAATGGAAGATCAACTGAAGCATTGTTACAACTGAGAGTTGATAAGATTGTGTTTCAGGACTATATCTTTTGGTTTATAAGAGTGTTAATAGCTTAGGGCTGCATCTTTTAATTTAGGATAAATGAAAGGGATCAAATTGTGACCAAAATTAAGAGAGATCTAGATTGTTTTATTAAGAGGGAGGTGCCTGGTATTTGCACTTGAGGACAATGACAGCTGCTTCTAAGAACATGAGGAGATCCTAAGTCCCCCTTGGCCCAGAAAGATATTATTGATATCAAATTGTAAACAGTTGGTTACTGGGCAGTGATCAGGAGCAGGAACCCTGGCTGATTTCCCCTCTCTAACCCAGGCGCCACAAGACTGTAAGACCCGCAGTGTATGTGTGGACAGGTTGAATGTAAAACACACAGTGTAAAGCTGCTACAACCTATATTTTAGGTAATCAAATACAGTACTGGTTTGAGCTACCCAAAGTTTCTATATCCATTCTATTATTCAAATGTTAATAAGCCACTGTTTACCAAAATAGTGGAAGTTATGAGCTTTGTTAAAAATTATTTTAAAACTAGCCTCTCTCTCCCATTCTAACTTCCTCAGCTTTAGTAACAGTGGAGTTTAAATGATAAATAGCAGTGTGTTTATAGGGAGCACACACTCCTTTATCATCAATCCCACAGCAGGATATGTGGGAAAAGTGTTACCTCCCTCCTCTCTGGAATAGTGAGATCTGCCTCTCTCCCCTTCTCTCCCAGCGAAGGGGTAATGAGGCAGCTCCTACAGCCGCGGTGCTCCATCCTTCCCATCAGGGACTGGCCTGAAACAGCCCGCAATTCCTTGCCCAAGCCATTAGTCAGCAAAAAAAGGGCCCGGGTTCAAATCCACCCAGTCCGATTCAGTATCGCCACCAAAATGCCAGCAAACTGGGACAACAGGCAGCCCTTGAAACTATCAATCCCCCCGAATCACAACCACTGCACTTGGTGCAATAACGGAGGATCTGGAGCCTGCAGAATCATCCTGGAAGGAGCTGGTCAATCTGACATTAGGGCTTTCAGTGTGGGCATGAAAATACAGGGATTACAATTGGAGTTTGAGGAAGTGGGTGTTGGGGGTGGTGCCGGGGTCTGGAGTTTGAACGTCCAAGGTTGACTTAATTGACGTTTTTAGGGTTTTGAAAGGAATCTTATAGGGTAAAGAGAGAAAGTTTTCCCACTGGTTGGTGGAGTCTAGGACAAAGGTGCAGTACCTGAAAAAACAAGAGCGCATCATTCAGCAGAGAGGTTAACAGATACAGAAGGGGTGGGAGAAGGATGCAACTCTCTCCCACTAAAAGCAGCAAATGCAAGCCCAATTCATCATTTGCAAGTGGGAAATGGGTAATTTATGCTAACCAAGGGTATCAAGGGATAAGGAGCCAAGGTGGGAGGTGGAATTATGATTCAGACCAGCCTTGATTGCACTGAATGGCAGAACAGGCATAGTGGGCTGAATGGGCCAGCTTCTGCAACTGTGCTCCTAAAGCAGCTGGAACGGTCGTGGAGGGAGGGCGCAGGGATAGTTCAAACGCAGCTGGGGCTGACCGAATTGAACTGGAACTGGGAGATGGTCAGTACACGTGTAAACAATCCATCACGTCCGTGGCCCCTACACCTTGATGAAAAGGACCATGGTGATGAGAGCAAACCCAATGATCAGCATGAGGACCTTGCAAAGACGTTGATGCGAGGAGTTGAGCTCGTGAGGCAGGATTTCCATGAAGGTGACGTAGATGAAGCTTCCTGCAGCCACTCCCTCCAGCACGCAGCGGACTAGCTGGTGGCTGGAATCCTCTGTCAGGGCAATGCCCAGACCAACCCCCAGGGGGGACATCAAAGCAAAGGCGATGATGCAGCAGATGACTGCTGTCCACTTCAGCCGGCTCTGCACCAGCTTCAGAGTCAGGCTGAAGGCGATGATACACTTGTGGACCGAGAGGGCGATGCAGATCTCCACCACCTTGGAGCTGGCCTCCTGCAGCCCCACCGCCAACCCTTCCAACACGGAATGTAGGGAGAGGGCAAAGACCAGGACAAAGCAGCGGATGGCAGAGTGAGAGTTGAAGTCCACATGGAGGTGGGTCCCGGCCTCTTCACGCTGACAGCCACTCTCGCCCGGGCCCAAGTGGTGCTGCGAGTGCAGGTTTCCACTTGAAGACCTGCCAAGGAGTGGCCTGGTCTCCTCCAGGTTGCTTGATTGATCCCGGCAGGCCAACACAATCTGCTCCATGATCAGCACCAGGAAGAAGCCCATTGCCACTATAAACTCCGGCAGCGGGAACTGCAGCTGTAACACAAGGTAAAACAGAACACACACATTAATGTGCAGTACGGCTTGAAGTTCAAGGTCACTCGTTTAGGGGGTAACAACATAATTAAATTGGCAAGAAAAAAACTGCAGCTTTGGGTATATATTGTTGCCAGATTTCGTTCACAGGACAGATTCAGCGCTGGTTAGATAAAGAGATCCAGGACAGTGTAGAGGGAGCTTTACTCTGTATCTAACCCCGTGCTGTACCTGTCCTGGGAGTGTTTGATGGGGATGGTGTAGAGGGAGCTTTACTCTGTATCTAACCCTGTGCTATACCTGTCCAGGGAGTGTTTGATGGGGACAGTGTAGAGGGAGCTTTACTCTGTATCTAACCCTGTGCTCTACCTGTCCTGGGAGTGTTTGATGGGGACAGTGTAGAGGGAGCTTTACTCTGTATCTAACCCCATGCTGTACCTGTCCTGGGAGTGTTTGATGGGGACAGTGTAGAGGGAGCTTTACTCTGTATCTAACCCCGTGCTGTACCTGTCCTGGGAGTGTTTGATGGGGACAGTGTAGAGGGAGCTTTACTCTGTATCTAACCCCGTGCTGTACTGTATAGTGGTTATTTTACAGGAAACTGAGTTGAATATTTACCAAGATTAAGTCCACTGAGCTGAGGAAGGAATCTTTGATTAACTGTCACAAAACCACTTTGTGCCCAGCTCAAA